>VMBQ01006125.1:25360-48001 GCA_007657795.1 Dreissena rostriformis | reverse complement strand
TTTTTTTTTTTTTTTTGGTTGTTCATGTGTATCTCATCAACTTGAACATTTTGAGTGGTCAAAAAGGTCAAGGTCAATGATGACCTTCAAGGTCAAAGGTAAAAAAATCAAAATCCAAGCACCCACAGCCGAGCGTTGGCATCCTCTCGACGGTGCTCTTGTTAAAGTTTATTGTGATCTTTTATACAGAGAAAAGCCGCTTGCTATGTATGTGTTCTCTAAAAACCCATCATTGACTGAGAAAATGCAGCACCACGTATCATCAGGGGGCTTTGTAGCCAATGACGTCCTCATGCATGCAGGAGGTAGCCTACCATTAGTGCCTCATTCTGAGAAAGCTGGGCTTAATGCACATGTGTAAAGTGTCGTCCCAGAGATTAGCCTGTGCAGTCCGCACAGGCTCATCAGGGACGACACTCAGCTTATATGGTATTTTTCGTTTAAAGGAAGTCTATTATTAGCAAAAATCCAGGTTAGGCGGAAAGTGTCGTCCATGATTAGCCTGTGCGGACTACACAGGCTAATCTGGGACAACACTTTACGCACATTGATTAAGCCCAGTTTTCTCAGAACGAGACTCATTAGATCAATATTGGAAACTCCAGTTTCAATTGTTTAAATTGTATTGGGCAGCAAATCTCCCTCGCTAAAACTTAAATTTAATTTGTATCATAATAAATTTCCTTCTATCTGTGGTGGCTCATTGAGTAAATTTATGAAGAATCCCCTAATATATATGTGTATGTTACTGTGTGTGTATTCTTATTTTATAATGTGCATCTTAATTTGAATATTTCATTAAAATATGTTGTTTCTTCAGATTATTCGTAGCACTTTTTGTGGGTGTTCTTAATTAGTGGATATGTATGTATAAATTAACTGAAATTCTAAGTGTTATTTATGTTGTGAAGTTAATGTTCACTGCTTTATGTATGTTATATTTATATAGTATAAAGTATATATGCATATATGCATGTCTATAACGCTTGCTGACAGACTAATCAATGATGATGTGAATCTAAATGTCTGAAACATTTTTAATAAACACAACTTTTGCTTGATACTGTTTTATAATTTTATTAACCTAAACTTTTTATTGTTGCATTTTTATTAAAGAATAGTCACTGTGTCCGCAATAGCTGTACTTAGCTTATGTTGATTGTAAGAACAAGTCTAACTTTGAATAAAATTGTTTTATTGGTACAAGTTAAATAAACTTTTTAATTCTAACTAAATTGGGCTCTTTTTAATACGAAAATCTATTGTTCCCATTGGTCAGGGATGTGGTCTGGATTTCTGCAAGTTTATATCAGCACAGATGTTTAAAATATATTTTTTATTTACAAACTAGACATGTACTTACTTGTTTTTAACAACTTCTATAATCTTAGAGAGACATAAGCCTCATATCAATACACAGATTATAGAAAAAGGATGATCTTCTTCTATTAATCCTACGAAGTGTGAACAAACAGTCACATCATAATGTATGCCAGTCATGTTTCTCAAAATTTAATTCTGTCAATGTGTTAAACATATTTCAATGACTTTAAACCAAACTAAATTGGTTCAAATTTATCATTGTGACATGTAGGATTTCAACACATCTGAATAGACATAGGTCCAAATATGTCCCTGTGACCCCTAGGATTTCAATACCCGTTAATAGATTATTTAAATTTAGAAATTTTTCTCAGTCTTGTCTGGAATATACCATAATTCTAATGCAATTCTTATGCAAGTATAAGAGTATGTGAATATTGCCTTTTGGCAGTTCCTACCCTGCCATTTGGAGGTGTAGGTAGCAGTGGAATGGGGGCATACCACGGCAAGTTCTCCTTCGAGACATTCTGTCACAAGCGGTCTTGTATGGAGAGGGAGTTAAAGATGGAGGCACTAAATGGGTAAGCATCCCATTTGTTTAATGTATTTCTCATAATTGAGCCTTGTTCTTGGAAAACTGGACCCTAATAAATGTGCATAAAGTGTCGTCCCTGATTAGCCTGTGCAGTATGCACAGGCTAATCAGGGACAACACTTTATGCTTTCATGGAAATTTTTGTTTAAAGGAAGTATCTTATTTAAGAAAATCCAGTTTAGGTGGAATGTGTCGTTCCTGATTAGCATACGACTGTAAACCATGTGTAAGTTATTCAGATGTCTGAAGCAGTTTCTAAAAAACAACAGAAACACTTGCTTTGTGGTATAAATACTGTATTATTTTATCAAATGTTATCAAATTTTGAACTTATGAATACACATTTATGTATAACAACTGTATAATAACAGTATTTGAATTGTTTTTCTATGTTATTAATGGTATTTATTCTTCTCCTTTATGTTGAATTTCTTTCTCTATTTGAAATATTAAACAAAGTTTTATTTACAATGGTTTTGAGGATCTGTGAAGGGCACCCATTATGCATTGATCCAGTTGAAGGTGTTTCTTAGCATATTGACTATATTCATGCATGGAGAATCATCATTCTGTAATTTTAGTCATCTTTTTACAGAAAACTGCAAATATTTTAATATTATTCAGCAGACTGTTTACCTAAGTACCCATTGTTCTGGTTTGTCCGGACCTCCATTGACCTGGGAGTTTTACAAGTCTAATAACCCTTCAGAAATGCTCAACATATGATGTTTTGCAATTTAAGGAATTTTGATTTATTTGCTTGTTATTAACAATTATTATTATGACGATCATTTAATTGCTATCTGGTTTTTAATCTGAAGGTAGGTCATGTTTACTATAGACTGGTGTTGTGATTATTTGTTTATATATTTTTTTGTATATATTGATGAAGAAGGCCTGAATGACGAATGTACATGCTACCTTAAACACTAAATGTAGAATCCTCAGTATGATAATTCACTGTTTCCTTTTCCTAGCAAACAACATTAATGTCATACATGTCTGATGAGATTCAATGTTTTTTTAAATCAATGTTTGCACATGGGTATGCCTAAATACAAATGAGCCTTGCTATTGTAAAACAGGGCTTAATGCATGTGTGTAAAGTGTTGTCCAAGATTAATCTGTGTAGACCACACAGGCTAATAAGGGACTACACTTTCCACTTAGACAGGATTGTCTTTTAAAAGAGACTTACTTTAAACAAAAAAAATCCATAAAATCTGGAATGGTTGTCCCTGATTAGCCTGTGTGGACTTCACAGGCTAATCTGGGACAACACTTTACGCACATGTATTAAGCCCCATTTTCCCAGTGTGAGGCTCAAATCAGTCTTGTATATCGTAGTCTGCGATATCCGCCATACTCGGAGTCCAAGCTGTCCAACATATCTTGGGTACTAGGATTCAACAAAAAGCCAAAATCAGGCTGGTTTTGGTAGTCAAGGTAACAGTTATTGGGAGAATAAATATCAGAAATAAATATATTCCTTCCTATACCTGTAGGCCTGCACACAAGATAGTATTGCATTCAATATATGAGTTGTGTTCTGAGAAAACTGGGCATAATGCATGTGCGTAAAGTGTCTTCCCAGATTAGCCTGTGCAGTCCGCTTTTACGACATTTATTGTTTAAATGAAGTCTCTTCTTAGCAAAAATCCAATTGAGACGGAAAGTGTGGTCCCTGATGAGCCTGTGCGGACTGCACAGGCTAATCTAGGTAAACACTTTACGCACAAGCATTATGCCCAGTTTTCTCAGAACACTACACGTATATCAATATTCACTATGTAACCTCTTTCACTGTAGCATGCGCTATCCCCCATACACCGAGACCAAGATGAAGCGAGCTGATTGGCTCTTGAAAAAAAAAGTAAACAATGGCAGTGGAGCAAAAACTCTTCTACCATACTTTCTGTTCGGGACAATCTTTGCTGTCTTGTTAAAGGTAATGCATAATAATTTTTGCATAGAGGATTTTCAGATTTTTAATGCATGTTATTATAAATACACAAGTTATTTTACAATACTCTTCGACTGACTATCAAAATAAAAATTTCACAAAATATGGTCTGCTTGTACAAAAGGCAGTGTAAGTCATGATAACTGAAGGAGTGAGCTACATTGCTTTGCCTACATGTGTATGTCAGTTGTTCAATCAGTGATATGATGGACTGACCGGCTGTCTGAAGTTCTCATGTTTTTTGTATAAGATAGGGAGAAAACTTTGATCTTCAATCATGGTAGTGGGTTTGCTGAATTCTTGGGAATAAAAGTAGACACCTTTTACTATTGACGTTGACAGTTCAAAGATCAAAGGAAGAGGAGCCTGTCATATGAAATTCATATCTGTCCAATAGGTTTTGCTTACCATCATCCTAATGAGTATGCTGTTACTCAGGAATAAAAGGAAGATGCCTATCAAATTTGAATGTGATCAAAGATAAAGGACAAAGGGCTTTGTAAAATGAAAATATTCTATTCTTAGGCCTATTTTATTCCTATTTGATCCTTAAATACGATCATATTAATATGCCTATCCATTCTGAGAGTCAAAAGGTCCAAGTCACAGCAGTATAATACATGTATATGTATATATTTTTAAAGCTTAATTATAAAGGACAATTTAAGTGAATGCTTTATTGCAAAATTATTTGAATGAGCAAATATAAGTAATAATTTATGTTTACTAAGCATTATGCACTTAAGAAATTCAGTGTATTCCAATATTTTTTTATTAAGATTCAGATTTGATCAATTGTAACTTATCTAGAATATTTTTTTCAGCTATACATGAAATTCTTTTGATGCGTGATGAAGGTATAAATGTAAAACAGTCATTAAACATACTTTTAAAAGTTTTCAATATCTGTGACATGCTTGATATTTCAATATGAACATGCTTAACACTTCAATATGAATATGCCTGATATTTTGAGCTACATTTAAGTGAAAAGAAACAGATTATCCAAATATACCCTTTGTCAAGTTTATGTGATGTTAGGGTATGAGGTTCATTTAACTCTTTCAGTGCGGGAACCAGATTTTGAAGGCCTTTGCAAACAGTTTGGATCCAAATGAGACGCCATAAAACGTGGCGTCTCATCAGGATCCAAACTGTTTGCTATTCTGATAGTATTCTTTGAAAAAAAATGAAGTAAATGCTAATTTTAGAAATTCAGCAGACAACATTTTAGCAGACGACAAATTTCCCAGCATGCAAAGGGTTAAATAATCAGTATAACATGACTTAAAAAAATGTATTAATGGTGGAATTGTTCAAATAAGTTTTCTTCAATTTGTCTACACATATTATGTGTTATAAGATAAACATTCAATTGTATTCTAAATCATTATTCTTGTTGTTGTTATGTGTGGTCTTAATTGTATTCAGTTCTGTTATTTATAAGAAATGGGATATTTACGGTGTATTAGTGCATTTGAGCCTCATACTGGGATAACTTGGCCTAAAGCATGTGTGTAAGGTGTCATTCTAGAGGCTTATTTGGGGTCACACTTTCCACTTACACTGTTATTTTGTTTAGAGAAGACTTCTAAATAAAATAAAAAGTTGAAAGTGTTGTCCCCTATTAGATTTTGAAACACTGTTCTATGTCACTCTGAATATTTTCCTATTTGAATAAAGTGTTAGTACTACTTTTACATTTTGATGTATAAGCACGCTTTGTAGTGATTTGCAAGTGCAAAAGTATATGTTTAATGACTGAAAATTGTATGTAGTACGTATGGTGCATTGTGCATTAATTGACTTGGTGTTGTCTGTAACTGTATTGGAGTGCTTCTCGTGAGTACATTTTCGTGAAATAGAATTTTTAATTTCGAGTTGTCTTCCTTTGTCTTAATAAAAACTTTTGTATTTTCCTGATGTGATACTTGGTCCTGCATGCGCTTTATTTCAACCTTGTTGGGTACATCTAGATCCTAGATTTTGTGTCATCGGGTTGCTTTATAGACTGCGGTGTAATTGATCTAAGTTGTTGAAAAAATCATCAGTGAAGTAATTTAATATTTTTGCAATGAAAAATAATTTGAATTCAAACAAGCCATGTTCATACGTCTATCCCTTTTTATACTCTGAACACCGTCCTTCTTCATTTGCAGTCCAAGCTCTGATTTCAAGAAACTTGGTAGGTACCTGTAGTTCCTGTAAAAAAAGCTATTTTTTTCCTTCATAAACAGACAACTAGGAAAGCTATTCTAGACTCAGTCAGCAAAATACTTGACTACATCAGTAATTGTAACATGAGAAGATAGTTTCTGTAACTTGTTGGCATATTATTCTTGTGGTCATTTCTTCATAAGCATAATATAGAAGCAATGTTTGAAGCTCATGCGAGCACACATTGCTCTTGGTATGGTTTGGTGTTCGCCTTTTGTCTGCCACGCTTGATCAACGTAGGTAAAAATGTTCAAAATAAAATATATCCTGCTGTTACTATTGTACAGAACCAGATTAATACATTCTACACTCTGTGTTGTACAACAGACACCAACACTTTGAATGGGACAATTTGTACTCAAATAACATTATGTGTGTCATGATCTGAGAAAACTGGGCATAATTAATGCATGTGCATAAAGTGTCGTCCCAGATTAGCCTGTGCAGTCTGCTCAGGCTAATCAGGGACAACACTTTCTGCTTTTATGACATTTTTTCATTTAAATGAAGTCTCTTCTTAGCAAAAATCCAATTTAGGCGGAAAGTGTCGTCCCTGATTAGCCTGTGCGGACTGCACAGGCTAATCTGGGATGACACTTTACGCACATGCATTATGCCCAGTTTTTTCAGAACGCGACTCATGTAATAATTATCAGCTTTAACATGCCATAGTTACAGTTAAATGAACCGCTAATTGGACTTCAAGTTACATTTTGCGAATTCGCTAAGCTGAGCTAATATATCTGCATTTCCCAAGACAATTAGAATAAATACTATAACATTTGAGTGCTTAACTTTTTGCACAGTATCAAAGATGATATAATGATTTGTATAGATGTATTGCAAAGTGTTGATCCATAGCATTATTAAATATATTTGTTTTTATGCCCCCACAAAATGGGAGTCATTGATCATTGCTCTTGTTCAAGACACCCAGAAGCTTGTGTTTTCCACTCCTCATTAACTACTGGTTGGATCTCCCTAAAACTGTCTAAGTAGATTGACTTTACTGTGTTGATGATTTTAAAGAAAGTATATTTTAGCTGCAACAAGTTCTGGCCAAATTATAGCCATTAGTTTTTCCACTATATAATGTGTAGTCTGAAAGTGTGTTTTCAACTGCATTTTAATTTATGGGTGGACCCTGCTTAAACGTTCACAGTTGAATGACCTTCATTTGTACATGATCTTAAAGAAAGAAATTTTGACTGTTACAAGTTTGGGCAGAATTATGACAGAATTATGGCTTTTTGTCTGTTTTTTCCAATAAATAAACTTCTCCCTAACACCTTCTCTCAAATTTAACAGTTGAATGACCTTAATGTGTACTTAATGTGTAGATGACCAAAAAGAAAGGAATTTAAACTGCAACAAGTTTTGACATAATTGTTAGCCTTTTTCTGTTTTTTTTTCCACTTTGGAATACATATTCCCAACATTTTGTTTTTCAATTCTGCTCAAACTGCTTGCTGAATTTCACAATGACTTTCACAGCTTAAAGACCGTAATGTGCAGATGATTGTTAGAAAGAAATGTTTCTGCAATCAGTTCGGGCTGAATTATGGCCCCTTATCCATTTTTACATTATACAAAAATGTGTGTACTGAACTCCTATTTCACTGCTTAGTAGATTTCTTTCAAACTTAAACAGCTAAATAACTTAAATGTGTCTAATTGCAAAGATATGCATTTTGGCTGTGAGCTATTTTGGCAGAATTATGGCCATTTTTCTCTTTGTTCACTGTGGAATATATCGTGGAGTTGTCTGTCATGGTGGCATCAGTGTCTGCGACATATTTCTAGTTAATTTGATTTTTTGTTGAGTATTTTGCAAAATTCTAACAGAGTTAAGTGTCCAAACCACATGACTTAATACCACTGACACAAATGAGCAGCACTCTAGGCAAATGCACGTGTATATATATATAAAGTGTTATCCCAGATTAGCCAGTGCAGTCTGCATTGGCAAATCAGGGACGCCACTTTCCCCTTTTATGGTATTTTTTTTTAAAAGGCAGTATCTTCTTAGCAAAAATCCAGTTTTGGTGGAAAGTGTCGTCCCTGATTAGCTTGTGTGGACTACGCAGGCAAATCTGGGACGAAACTTTACACACATGCATTAAGTCCCATTTTCCCAGAATGAGACTCTATGATGTGTTTTTTTCTTCATTTTAGATGTTTCTGGCTCCCAGCTCCTCTCTGCTCTTCTGGACTCGTCAGTGAATGTGGGAGCCAGCGCAGTCACATGACAAAAGGCCTTGCCTTAATTGGACTGACCTCTTGTTTGTCATTCGTCTTGAGATATATATTGTGTAACACTATTATGTTAATGGCATAAGTATATTTCATTTCATGAATCAGTTACAGTGTGTAATGACAAAAAGTATAAATAACACTAATTATAGTTTTAATCACTGTGATTCTTGGTTTAATTAATGTTAGTTGTACCAAATTGGCCAAATAACCTTTTTTTTTAATTGTTAAATTGTTAGTTTCAACAAAAGCATTCATAAATTATATTCCTTTAACAGAGTACAAATGTACTAAAAATATAGTACTATTGTTTCCAGTCTAGAAAATTTTATATTGAAATTGATCAAATAATGAAGTGTCTTTAATATGCTTCTTAATTCATAAGCATGGATGGCCCTGTGGTAGCATGGTAGATGTTTGGTGCAGGGTTCGACTCCCCAGTAAAGATACACACACTTATTAAATCATCTTTTGTT
Organism: Dreissena rostriformis; assembly: GCA_007657795.1. Taxonomy (NCBI): domain Eukaryota; kingdom Metazoa; phylum Mollusca; class Bivalvia; order Myida; family Dreissenidae; genus Dreissena; species Dreissena rostriformis. Next base: position 39,174 of record VMBQ01006125.1, on the reverse strand, counting down.
TTGTGATAACTATTTTAGATCAATAGATATGAGTAGATATATTTATATGAAAATAAAAAAAAAAATAAAAAAAAAAATCAAATCATGTTTATATTGTGTAACACTATTATGTTTAAGTGTATTTAATTTCATAAATCAGTGACAGTTTGTAATGGAAACAAGTATATATAACACTAATTCTAGTTTAAATTACTGTGCTTCTTGGTTTTATTAAAGTTACTTGTACCAAGTTGGCCAAATGACATTTAAAAAAAAGGTCTGTGTATTATTTTATTTCATGTATATGTATAGTGTAATCATTTGTGTTATCTGTATGTTAACATAACATGTATTAACTGTATGTTTAAATAAAAAAATTGTTTGAACATTTAAGGTTATTTTATGTTTGTATTGACATAAAGCATACCATTACATAACTTTATTGTTGATCATTTCTTAACATTTGAACAGATTTACTGAACTATTTTTGTCTTCTGAATATACTGGAATAAAATGAAGATTATTCTATGTAAAAATAGGGCTTTTTACATTCTGTAGCTTTAGCCGAAGATAGGCTACATCCCCTCTGAACATTTGTTTAAATTTATGCAGTTTTCACCCAAAAAGAAACTTACGTTTCTAAACTTACGTTTAGAAATGTCTTCATTCCATCAATAACATTGCAGGAAAGTTATCCCCAAATTTGGTTTTCAAGTTAGGGTGTCTCACATTGGGAGTGTAGAGTCCAATTCTATGGAGTTCATAAAACCTCTGGCAAGAGAAACCTATTGAACCAAAGCTCTTGTAGGTCAAATTGAATCCTACTCTTTTCAACAATGATACAATTGTAAAATGTATGTATGATAAATTAAATAGAGATCATGTATAAAGTGGCTCAAAACAATATCTTCATGAAGGGCTCCTTTTAATGTAAAACTTTCAACAAATACCTGGAAATTTATTCAATTTTTTGTATGTGTAGACATTCTTTTTTTGTGTGTGAGGCATCAAATAATAAATTGTTATGCTGTTATTATTTGAAAATGAAAACTTTGTAAACAGTTAATTTTAAGCAGTGTTGATGATGAATTATACTTTTTAAAATAGGGTACCGGTAGTTTTGTTTTATTTTCTAATGGTTTAATTATTTTTATATAATGTACATATGTGGAAAATTCACAAAGTATTCTGTGAAAAGAAAATCCAACAGAATTATAATATATATACATGTATAATTAATTCAAAACACATACTTTTGATGTAATATATGCATCAATCAAATAAGAATTAATAATTTAGCCGAAATGTTTGTTTCGGTAATTACATTTCATGATTTGCATCCGGTGTGTTCAAGTGCAATCATATACAGGTATATGAAGATGCGCCTAGTGCAAAGATTTCAAATTGTGTGCTTAAAACGGTCATGTTTGTAATGATTATTTGTGACATTATCAAGAATAAATATTTAATAAAATATTTTGTTCTCTTTCAATATTGAAACAAGCCTCGCTTGGGGAAAAAAAGGCTCAATGCAAGTGCATAGTTTCATCCCAGATTAGCCTGTTCAGTGCGCACAGGCTGATCTGGGACAACACTTTAAACTAAAACTGGATTTTTGTTAAGAAGACACTCTATTGAAAAGAAACATTTCATAAAGAGTCGTCCCTCATTAGTATGTGCGGACTGCACAGGCTAATTGGGGGCGAAACATTACTCACATGCATGAAACTCTGTTTTCCAAGAGCGTTGCTCAAATTTATTTGCATCCACTCAGTGTTTCATGGGATGGCTCCTGGGTCATGCACTGGTTTTGGTCAGTTTTTATCCTATAATAGATGGCAGTGATTATGTGTCTAAAAAGAATACACACACTTTGTGAAAAAAAAACAATTAAAATATTTGGCCATGGTTTGGTTTTGATTTTCTTTTTCTCACATTTACAGGCCTTGTTATTTGATTTTCATGTGCGGATTAAGTATTAATGGTATTTACTTGTGCATTGATACATGACATTAAGAGGGTAGTACAAGAATCACAATTCTATTATCACAGCATAGTAAGTGTGTATTCAAGAGTTTAGTTACAGGTCGTTTTCGCGTCTTCACGAGTACGTTGGTATCACCCTGCCCCTGTGACCTTTCAAAGGAAAATATTTAATTTTGAGCCAAATTAGGGCTGCCCGGGTATTCGCCAAAGAGATAATTTTGATCCAAATAGACCAGTGCACGATGGATGACACCTTAATGTGCGCTGGCAGACAATTTAAAGACAATTCATGTCTGGTTGCCCTTTAAAGGACATAAGCTGGATTAGCAGAGCCGCCCGCAGAAGTTCCCCTATCCGATCAGTCTTCAAGAAAATCATCTGCAGGTGACTCTTGCCACGGTTGCGACGCACACACTCCAGCAGCTGACCGAGCACAGCATAGTAAAAGAATCATAAATCTTTTATCAAAGCAGTAAAAACTATCTAGCCAATCACTGCTTTAGCTAGACAGCCCAATCAAGATAGCTAAGATTGATACTGAATACTTAAAGCAATGACGTCACATAGACAGCCCAAGCTAGATAGCTAACATTGATACTGAATACTTAAAGCAATGACGTCACATAGACAGCCCAAGTAAGATAGCTAACATTGATACTATACTGAATACTTAAAGCAATGACGTCACATAGACAGCCCAAGTAACATACAATGTAGCTAACATTGATGCTGAATACTTAAAGCAATGACGTCACATACTGACATACACAGCCCAATCAAGATAGCTAACATTGATGCTGAATACTTAAAGCAATGACTTCACATACTGACATAGACAGCCCAATCAAGATAGCTAACATTGATGCTGAAAACTAAAAGCAATGACGTCACATACTGACATAGACAGCCCAAGCAAGATAGCTAACGTTGATGCTGAATACTTAAAGCAATGACAACACATACTGACATAGACAGCCCAATCAAGATAGCTTACATTGATACTGAATACTTAAAGCAATGACGTCACATAGACAGCCCAAGCAAGATAGCTAACATTGATGTTGAATACTTAAAGCGATGACGTCTAATAGACAGCCCAAGCAAGATAGCTAACATTGATACTGAATACTAAAAGCAATGACGTCACATAGACAGCCCAAGCAAGATAGCTAACATTGATACTGAATACTTAAAGCAATGACATCACATAGACAGCCCAATGAAGATAGCTAACATTGATACTGAATACTTAAAGCAAGGACGTCACATAGACAGCCAAAGCAAGATGGCTAACATTGATACTGAATACTAAAAGCAATGACGTCACAAAGACAGCCCAATCAAGATAGCTAAAATTGATACTGAATACTTAAAGCAATGACGTCACATAGACAGCCCAAGCTAGATAGCTAACATTGATACTGAATACTTAAAGCAATGACGTCACATAAAAGGCAAACTTTGAGATTGGTTGAACAAGCTCTCCAAGATTGCCAAGACCTTTTAATAACGAAACTGTCAAAAACCTACACACACTCAGCACACATGATATAACAAGAAAAAAGACCATATAATTTGTTGTGTTTTTATACATATTCACAGAAACAATATTCACATAAGAAATCAAAGAATGGAAACAAATGCTCTTGCTCTATGAGACATGCATATGGACAATTTGATGATAGCATAATAAACATTGTTTTGCAAATGACAAAAACAAAACATGAGAACTTATTTAATGCAATGTAAATAATAGCCCCAAAAGAAATGGTGGGACCATGAATTATAAATATATTTATTTCAAAATGTATACATTTGTATATATAAATACTTTATAAATCAATAAAGATTGGACAAAAAAAAGTTCATGCTTATTAAATTAATATCCAATACAAAGAAACTACGAATATCATTTGAGTCCAATTTCAAATTTGTTTTGTTCAAAATCGGACTAGAGAGGATTCATGAACTAGTTTGATGACTATAAAGCATACTTATCTAAAAATCAATAAAATAATAACAATTCAAATGTTGGGATTATACAATGAAACCTTATTTAAATGGACTTCCAAGTTTCAGATATGAAAGCTGTATGTACTAAGAAAGGTGCAACAATATATTTACAAGTATTTAATTTTGAAACAGATCATGTAAATTTTGTAAGATAAATATTATTTTGTATTTTAATGTTCCTCTTATAGTGTACGGTAAATCTATGACATACGTATATTAACAAAGTGATGTCCATGCCATTACCAACAAGTGAATCAATTACAAAATACACTAACAAATCAAACATATTGCACTCTCAAAATTTACCTCCAAAATAAAGTATTTTAAAAAAGCAAAAAGTTGTTCACTCCATCAACTATTGAAAAAGCTTGTAATAATACAAAATTCAAATTTACAAAAGGGTGAAACAATACCTTAAAATTCTCAGATCATCCATAAATCAATGTAGAAACAAAAGTATCCAGAAAAATATAGGTCAGAAAATACATTAATTCTCAAACACTCATACTGTACTTCAATGAGTGTGTTAAAGCCTTTCATCTAATACTATATTTCAATTGGTTGTTTATAACCCCGTACATGTAGGTTAACTCTTTCTTGATTTCAAATATATAATTAAAAAAAGCATTTAACACGATTTCACTTGCAATCAATAGTGAATGGTAATTTCCACATGAAAACCAACTTGAGGACTTTGAGTTTACGAGAAAATTCTTCAAACCATCTGATGCCAACAGAGCTCAAAATTGTGTAACTTCAGTCCTTCATAACGTCTACCAGAAGTCTTAACTCTGAGCCAAGCACCACTAAGCCTTCACATAATTAGGTCAATGAGTCAAAGTTTGACAACAGTATGTAACATGACTCCTCCTGCACCTTGTCTCTATACAAGTTCACAGTGCCCAGTCAATTTGTCAGGAGATTTTTACTAAAGGCAATTTTACCTTTGGCCATTTTAGCCCTACCGGGATTCACAGTGAACAGGCAAATTTGGCCAAAATATACAATTTCAGATGATAATTCTCTACAGAAGTTCACAGTGTCAGGCCAATCGTCACTGATATACAACTTTAGCTCATTATTCTGCCACAAAGTTTAAAGGGTCATTCCAATTGGTCCTAGTTTAACAATCTCAGCTAATCAATCAGAACCAAAGTTCACAGTGTAGAATTCGTCTCAGATAAACAATCTCAGCTGATGACTACTGAAGTTAACAGTTTTAGACCAATTTGTCCCGGATAAACAAATTTAGCTGGTAAATTTCTACCGAAGTTCAGTGTCCAGCAAATCTGTCCCAGATGGGTAATGTCAGCTGATTATTTTCAGACCAATCATCCCCAGTAATACAACGTCAGTCTTGGATGCACTACATTGGGTTCACAGTGGCAGGTCAAAGTCATCCAGGTAGACATTCTGTTGCTGCTGTTGTTGTTGTGGCATCTGGGCCCCGCCCATGCCCCCCTGGCTGGTCCCTCCCATCATGGCTCCACCTCCTTGACCCTGCATCATCATCTGCTGCTGGTGCTGTCGCTTGAAAGGGTGTTCAGTTATTTATGTGACATTTAAGAACAAATTTAGCCTTGTTCTGGGTAAACTGGACTTCATGAATGAGCGTAAAGTGTCATCCCAGATTAGCCTGTACAGTTCGCACAGGCTAATCAGGAGCGACACTTTCTTCCTATACCAGATTTTTGTTGGGGAGAGACCTACTTTTAAACAGAGAAGAGAAAACTTCCATAAAAGCGTTAAGAGTCATGCCTGATAAGACTGCACAGGCTAATCTGCTAATCTGGCATGACACTTTACATACATGCATTAAGCCCAGTTTTCACTGAATGATGCTCAATTTAATACACTACAATTAGTCAATTTGTGTTGCACGTCTGACAATTATTGTCTCAGGGGATTGATAAAAAAAACAAGATGAGGAAAATACAATGGTCTCAGAGGTGAACCATGGACAAACTGGATAACTTTTAAGATTTACAATGCATGGCCTCTTACGACATGTTTGACTGTATACATGCACATTAAAAGAAAATCAATATAAGGTGAGGTAATATAGGCTGCCTGAGGCATTTTCAATGAACTACAAACATGAACAAAACATACAAGCATAGATCTACTAACTATTAATTACTTTTACCTGGACACCTATTCACTAGACTCCTTGTGAAAATCTTACATAGTTGCGTTTCAGTGGACATTTCAGATCACATTTTTTATTATTACATCTATTGAATATTCTTTTCAAACAGGTGAACAAGTAAGAAATGTTAACACATTTGCATGTACATTTTTTTAAATTAAACAATCAGATACATAAGGACTATTTTGAATTCAAGACATCTAGTTTTTCTAAAGTCTTCCATACGGAGCTTTGTGAACAGGACCATGAGTGTCAAAAGCAACCAACCTGTAATAGGTGCCTAAGCTGCTGCTGCTGTTGTTGCTGTTGCATCTGTTGTAACTGTTGGGCTTGTTGGCGCTGTTGTAACTGTTGCTGTTGAGCTGTAACTAGCAAAGGTTTCCAATAAAACTGTGTGCTTCCGTGCATGCATTCGAACAATCAAACAGCTTGATTAAGAAATAATGTCTGGCTTATCATTGTTTATTGGCACATAAAACATGATTTTAAGTTTTGAAGATCAGCAATTAAACCAAAACGTGTCAGCCCAACAAGTTTGATAGTCACACATCTGAACAATAAAGAAATATTAATTGACCAATTAACAGTGATAATGCAAAACTTATTTGGATCCAGTATTATCGGAAACAAATTTTGCAATGGTTAGATTTACAAAGTGAATAGATTTTACTGTTCTCCCCTCAGGATTGGGGCTACTTCCTCAACTTAGGATTGTGACTACTTACTCCAGTAAGGATCAGGGCTACTGCATTTTAACTATAACTTTCACAACAATTTTTTACGGTACTTTCTATCAGATTTCCATACACTTTAACATTTTTATACAAGAGCTGTGTTTGTGAAACACAATGCCCCCTACTGCATTTTGAAGCCATATATTTGACCTTTGACCTTGAGGGATGACCTTTCACCACTCAAAATGTGCAGCTCCATGAGATACACATGCATGCCAAATATCAAGTTGCTATCTTCAATATTGCAAAAGTTATGGCCAAGGTTAAAGTTTTGGGACACACACATACAATGACAGACAGACAGGCCAAAAACAATATACCCCCGATCATTCGATCTGGGGGCATAAAAACACAAAAGATTGAATGCTTTTCCAACAATGGTAACAACATAAAGCAATATATAAAAACAATGATAAATAAGTGTAACATCTAATATGATGACCATTCCAGCGTAGCCTAGAACACTAGTATCAAACCTGGAATACAATGAATTCATGCAAATAGACCAATGTTAACATGCAAAGCATGACCTTGGGACAAGAGAAAACAAAGGAAACACATTTTATATTTACAGTCATTTAAAAGATTTGCATGAAGTGCCCATAAGGAATATATGAAGCCATGTTTCTGCAAGTATCTTAAATATGTCCTTTGGTTTTCAGCAACACAGCATGCACATAAAAATATACACATTCACATTCACTTGCTTGTCTAAAAAGTTCAGAACCTTTTTTTGATCGGATCTATAAATAGCCTCATATGTATCCTTAAATAATCTCAAATGAGAGCCTGCTTAAATAACAAATGTAACTAGAAATGGCGCGGCAGATACCGACGCCTATCCCCACCGCGCATAGATGTTATATTAAAAGGCAATTTTGGGTGGGAAAGGCCTATGTTGGTGGGGCCCCGGGGTGGGTACGAAACAAAATTTGGGTAAAAAAAAAGTTTGGGTAGGTAAAAAAATGTGGGTACAAAAAAAAATGTGGGTACGAAAAAAAAATGGGTACGAAAAAACAATTGGGTAGGAAAAAAAAAATTGGGTACGAAAAAACATTTGGGTACGAAAAATATTTTGGTACGAAAATTTGTTTATGGGTATGGGGAAGTAGTACAATTGGACCTCTCGATAAATTTGAAAGAGGACGGGAACCAAGCTGCCTTTACCTTTATCAATGGCCATGGGGTGGGTAGTGTGGACATGGATGGCTGAGATAGACCGTGTTGTCATAAGAGATGTTCAGCATTAATTTCAAGTCAATTGGTGAATAAATGAAGAAGTTATGTTAAAAACAAAATTATGGGCCCCACCCCAACCCCCATCGGACACTATATTCTCCTACACTATTAGCACTAGAACCTTGAAACTTACACACATGGTAGCTATGAGCATATGTGCGACGTTGCACTATTTGGACTTTTGATCTGACCCCTGGGTCAAAAGTTATTATCATGTGCGTCACATGATGTTAGTAAAATGAGTTTTTTTTACCCATTTATTTACCCATAACTTTTGACCCAGGGGTCAGATCAAAATTCCAAATAGCTCACCGTCGCACATATGCTCATAGCTACCATGTGTGTAAGTTTCAAGGTTCTATAGTCCAACTTGTTGACACTCTCAAATATTAAGCTACTTTTTATATGGGTAATATTTGGAGCGTACAACGGGCGAACGATTCAAAATGTGGTGGAAAGTTTTCCTTCTTTGTCTATATTGATGCGCAAGGAATTTTGTGCGCAACATTCAAGCCCCAATATCAGACAGTTAATATCAACGGATTGCAATAATATTTACATACCTGTGTAGATAATTCATTTCTCGATAATGTTCCGTAAGAATTATGTAATGACTCTTTCAATTTTGCACGCCTGACCAATTTAAATCAACACACTACTCACATTTTCCATTCGACTCGCTTATGTCCGCTGTATACCGCAGGTAGATTTTAATCGATAACGCAGCCTATTACACCGTAATGCCTTCTTCTGATTGGTTGATATTTAAATATTTCATAACATGGCGAGAGGTCAGTGATTGTATTGCGATTTAAGAAGAAGTTTAACTGAAACAAATTATGCCTTTTAACTTCAATTCCAAGATATTTGAGGTAAAAATGGATTTCTGAACTAAAACTGTATGAGTTGGTAATGTTAGTTTGCAATTTTAAGCATATTGATGAAAATTTAAACTTTCTGATATCCACCACAAATTGAATCGTTCGCCGATAAGACGTTCCAAAGAATTTAGCCCGTATAAAAAGTATCTCTCAATTCTTGGCAACGTCTTATAAATAAGACTAAAGGTTCTAGTGCTAATAGTGTAGGAGGAGATAGTGTCCAGGACGGACGGACAGACGGCGGAGATCAATACAATATCCCCACGCTTTTAAAAGCGTGGGGATAATAACTTCCTTGCCACTTTGTCCAAAGCATTTGAATTGTTACTCACCAGAAATATTGAGTGTTCAGTGTTAAACAGACGATTCTGCCTGATTTTTCTCTAACAGAAACAGTAAATATGAATAGTTTTGTGCTTTACCCTCAGTAGAATTCAATCATGTTTTGTACAAAGGTTTTCATTTGGGTTGAATTTGGGTGACATCCACAAAATGGATAATTACATAAAGGATAATGTACAGAGGTCTGAAAAAAAATATAGTTAAATCAGAAGTCGAATAAGCAGGGGATACAATAAAAATGAAATAGAGCTTTGTCACAAACATGACTAACACAGACTGTCACGTATGTTCAAGGGCAAATAACTCAGATATAATATGTGGGTCAAGCGGGATGGAAAACTTATCTTGAAAATCTACACTTAAAGGTGAGGATATCTTTGATGTTTCAATTTAATCATTTGCAAAATGTAGAAGTATTCACCATGAAAATTTTAAAGTTCAAGAGCTCAAGGAATGTGCAGATACAAAACGTGTCTTGTAAATGTACACTTCATGGTGATGACATATTTTTAGTTTTAAATCAATCACTGCAAAAATGTGGAAGTAGATCACTTCACAAATTGAAAACTTTTATGAGGACAAACGAACAGACCAACATAGTGACTCCTATATATCCCCCCTCCCAGCAAAGGTATAATTTACAAAATAAGTAAGGACCTTAATGCACACTGGCCTTGTTAGAAATAATAATTTATTCAATTAAAGAAACAATTAAGAATATTAACGCATGACAAATACTAAGGCCCTTACAGTATTGTTTTCTACAAGTACTTACTTTCAATGATTTTTCTTGCCTTGTTCAAGGTCCAAAGCCCTTTTTAACACCGAACAAAATACTAACATCGAAAAGGCCAAATTGGACATGACAATGACCCCTCCCCCCCAAAAAAAACAACAACAAAGAAGCAAAACTCCATGTTTTCCCATGTGGCTTTGCTCCCAGATCTCTTACAAGCTTCTTGATTTTTAATTGATTAACAACACAAAACAACGTGGCAAATACTACTTTAAACAGGTAGTGACATATTAATGTACTCGTGTTCTAATGGTTTCACTACAGCAATGGCATTTCTGAGAAATAATACTGTAACACCAGATTGGAGCCGCATTCTAGAAAAACAGGACTTTATTCTCGATATGTATAAAGTTGTAACCACTGCAGCTTCAACAGTTGCAGACATTTTCACATGCGACATTGACCCAAATGTTACTGAAGAGTGTAGAATGAAGTCATTCCTGTGAAGTTTCATTAGAATCTGCCAAGCAGTTCAGGATGCTAAGTCATTAGAAGAAAATAATTAACACGCACTTTCTCACAGAGGACTAACAACAAGTATTCTGAAAGCTCACATGAGCACTATGTTCGCAGGTGAGCTAAACATTATGAAACAAGAGATGTGTTTGTCAGAAACACAATGCCCACTACTGCGCCGCTTTGAAATGAAATTTCTATTTATCATTTGGCAGGTATAGAAATTATCTCCCTTTAAAGCTATTACTTTCCTTGGATTTTGTTTTTTGACCTTTGACCTTGAAGGATGACCTTGACCTTTCACCACTCAAAATGTGCAGCTCCATGAGATACACATGCATGCCAAATATCAAGTTGCTATCTTCAATATTGCAAAAGTTATGGCCAACGATAAAAGTTTTCGGACAGACAGACAGATGGACTGACAGTTCAACTGCTATATGCCACCCTACCGGGGGCATAAAAATAATCATATAATAATATAACAAAATATAATATAACATGTATATGATGGCAATGCCACAGACCATTATTTCTCAGAATGGCATACATTTATACACTATACATACAATGACATCCATACAGACATTCAAACATGTAACCATAGAAACTATATATGACCTAGGTCACCGACACCAATGTGAAGCTCGAAGGGAACACTACCTACCGGAGTATAGCGTTTGCTGGGGACCATAATACATCTCATCTAATAGAGACAAAATATTGTTAGTTGGCCAATGTGCAGAGAAACAGTCAACAAAATCAAAAACAAAATTGAAGAAAATTACCAGTTTATTTAACTTCCAGAGTAAAAGAACAAACATCAGGTACATTAATATGTACAAGGTATAATTATGTATATGTATAAGAGAGTGTTAGAACATATTTATTAAAATCCTACTTGTTAACAAAGGAAGAGAGCGCAGCCAAAAGCCAAAAAGATTTTACTTAATAAGTTACTTATAATATAACCTACATTTTGATTGGTGGGGCACATTTACAACAGTGGCTTATGTGCATATAAGATATCCAAATATGTGTCGTGTTCTGAGAAAACTGGGCATAATGCATGTGCGTAAAGTGTCATCCCAGATTAGCCTGTGCAGTCTGCACAGGCTAATCAGGGACGACACTTTCCGTGTTTATGACATTTTTCGTTTAAATGAAGTCTCTTCTTAGCAAAAATCCAATTTAGGCGGAAAGTGTCGTCCCTGATTAGCCTGTGCGGACAGTAGTGTTTACTACAGCTTCTAAGAACGCACTTGTTTTATAACAACCAATCAAAAGCCAGAGAAAGCAATCATAAAGGCCAAGCTCTCAATAATTAGACGTTTCTTTAAATTAGTGTAATTCAGGTATTTCATTGGATCAAAATATATATCTAAGAAAATCAAGAAAAAATTGTCTAACCATTTCATTTGTCGGTTTGCATTATTTTCTTAATAACAACAAACTATATCAATCAATTTGATAATTTATTAATACTGTGGAAAAATGCAGTTTAACCACTGTGATATTTGAAGATTCGATGCTACCCAAAATTAGACTTTTTATATCCCTGCATTAAGTATGTCATAATGTCATTTACTTGTTATGAGATACCCACATTTTGCTATATTGACAACTAGCAAGATGAAAAGAACTGCACATATTATTATTATAATTATATTAAAGCCTTGAAGGTAAAATTAGGTGTTTTCATGATTATGTAGCAACATCAAAGAAAATTATCTTTACAGATCAACAACCTGTTTATCAAGGAATGTGTGACCCTTAATTTATATGCTTATTTAAAAGATAATCTTGACTGAAGATTTTAAACTTCATTTGCAATACACACATGTTTATGTCCTGAAAATTCTCAGGTACATGCACTTATTCGGGATAATTACATCATAAACATTGTCAGTCTTGTGTTGCATGTTTTGAATTTAAAACAATATTAAATGAAGATAGTTTCTGAAAAAAACAAGAAACCGTCAGAGACGGGTGATGCTCCCCAAAGGTTTTTTTTGTCACAATATTGCACTATATATTCAGATAAAAGGAAACGTCTTGAGGGGCATAACTTTGGACAAAATAAAACGATGGATGGTTTAGCAACTTAAAAATTTCAAAGGGCCATAACTCTCTAAATAAATCATCTAACCAGAACCCACTAATAACATGCGCATCTCCTCAAGGTAGTTAAGCTTCCCATAAAGCTTCATTGAATTCCAGTCAGTACTTGGGGAGAAATAGCCCGGACAAGAATTGCATTATTTGTACAGTTTATAGTAATTTTTAAAAGGCCATAACTCTGTGAACAAGAGCACCGCATAGCGGGTGCCAACTCAGCTGTGGGTGCATGGATTTTGTTTTTTTGACCTTTGACCTTGAAGGTCATCATTGACCTTGACCTTTTCACCACTCCAAATGTGCAGGTCGATGAGATACACATGAAAAACCAAAAAAAAAATAAAAAAAAATGACCTTGAAGGATGACCTTGACCTGTTACCACTCAAAATGTGCAGCTACATGAGATACACATGCATGCCAAATATCAAGTTGCTATCTTCAATATTGCAAAAGTTATGGCCAATGTGCTTGGATTTTGGGTTTTTTTACCTTTGACCTTGAAGGTCATTATTGACCTTGACCTTTTCAACACTCCAAATGTGCAGGTCGATGAGATACACATGCATGCCAAATATAAAGTTGCTATCTTTAATATTGCAAAAGTTATGGCCAATGTGCTTGGATTTTGTTTTTTGACCTTTGACCTTGAAGGTCATCATTGACTTTGACCTTTTCTCCAAATGTGCAGGTCGATGAGATACACATGAAAAACCACAAAAAAAAATAAAAAATGACCTTTGACCTTGAAGAATGACCTTGACCTTTCACCACTCAAAATGTGCAGGTCCATGAGATACACATGCATGCCAAATATCAAGTTGCTATCTTCAATATTGCAAAAGTTATGGCCAATGTTAAAGTTTTCGGACGACTACAATGACGCGGAAGGAGGAGAGGGCTATGACAATACCTCAGGTTTTCTTCGAAAACAGCTGAGCTAAAAATCATCCGACCATAACCGGCTGATAATATGCACATCTCCTGTTGGTAGTGAAGCTTCCCATAAAGTTTCATTGAATTCCCGTAATAAGTTGCTGAGAAATAGCTCGGACAAGAATTGCACTATATGTACAATGGAAAATTTCAAAGGGCCATAACTCTGTGAAAAATCATCCGACCA
>VMBQ01006125.1:0-21247 GCA_007657795.1 Dreissena rostriformis | reverse complement strand
ACTTCTGCTAGTTATTTGAAAATTCACTCATGCTGGACAAGGTTATGCTCCGAACAAAATATAAGGGGTTGACTCCTATACTTGACCTTGACCTGTGACATTTGAGCTGGTTCTAACTTATCAAAATAAGTCTCACAATGATTTTCACTTATGCTTAAATATTTTAAAATAATGTATGTTTGGTGTACCATCAAGTTTTAATTAACTAGTCCCTTTTGATAATCAATTTCAAAATTCAACAAAGTGTTTTGTATATGCAAGTGAAAATAAAAAAGAATGTGCATCCTCAAAGAAAAAAGAAAATAAATATAATTGAGATGAGGACACAATCAGGGTTCCAACAAACATTTCCAAACAGAATTAAAGCACTTTTTAAGAACTTTTCAAGGTCAAAAATGAAATTCAAGCACTATTTCTATTTGCAGCGTTGAAATTTCTTTAGAATATGTTTATGACAATTCTTATAAAGATGTATTTGTACATCATAACAACTCATTATGCTGAGTCTATATAAGAGTAAAACATTAAATCAACAATTCTGTTGTCCATAAAATATTTATGGGTATCTCCTCAGAGAGAGGAGCGCTCATAATCATCGGATCCATATAACATGAATTTAGCTGAAAGCTCGGAAAGAATGAATATGTGTTCAAAACTTTTAATTGTGATTATTTCTTTTTGAGCACTTTTCCAGCCAAATTCAAGCACTTTATAAGCACTTTTCAAGGCTATAGTTGAAAACAAGCACTTTTAAGAACTCCAGATTGTTTTAAGCACGTTTCAAGGTAAACCTTGATTTTCAAGCACTTTTCAAGGTCTGTGGGAACCCTAACAATAACAAATGTAATTAACATATATAATATTGTGTGCTGTAAAAATCTTAACATTGAGATAAAGTCAGCTTTGTCTTAAGTATTCACAATTCAGCCAAATATACATGTGCACTATAATTTCCTATCATTTTTAACTTAACACATTTATGCCTTGCGTCTAGAAAAAAGGCCTTGGCAAACAGCGTAGACCCAGATGAGACGCTGCATGATGCAGCGTCTCATCAGGGTCTACGCGGTTTGTTTAAAGGAATTTCTGTAAGAAATATTCTAAATATAGAAATAAATATACAAGACATCACTAATTTTGGAAATAAAATGATCCGATTTAGAAGGATGGGAGAGTCCACTCGGCATGAATGGGTTAACTTAATTTGGTAAAAAGTTGGAAAACATAAAACATACCTCAGAGTACGCCTGGAAAACATAATTAAAATACAAGGCATTAGTGTTATGTCAAAGAAAAAACAGATCTACACTTTGTAATACAACAAGGTTTTAAAGCAAATGTAATTAACCGTAATGCATCAATGATGATTTTAAACACAGCTGATATATATTATCACGAGCTTACTTCAGTACAAAGTATGTATATGTCGAGATGAGGGGAAAACAAGCTTTCCTTTGTTCTTAGTTTTTTAAGTTTTATCGTGATCTTGAAGTTTAAATTAAATTCATAGTTATTTTAAGTGCTGTTCTGTCCAAACAACACCTAAGGGTAGGAAACACCTTTGCTAGATTACTGAACAGAGCCATTCAAGTTTAACACTTTTTGTGAAGACAAGCTTAGACCTCAAAAGGAAAAAAAATCAGCTGAAAGAGGATACACCATAACCATTCGGCCCATTCTTTCATAGAGACATGTAACTGTACAGTTTGAGCCATGAACACTAGGTGTGCAACTTATTCATAATGCTATGGCGACATTTAATAGTCATTGAAGAACATATGTGAGCTGTGGCAAGCTGCTAGACCTTTTCCTGGCCAATTTGGGAAAAAATGCAATTTTGATATTGGGAATTTTTTCGCACGAAAAGTCCCCTGATTTGGGAAAATCTCATTGAATATAACTCTTCAAAATGATTAAAATTAGAAAAAATCATATAAAGTATAGTAATAAACTTTGTGTTAGATTTATATGAAATAAAATTGGTATATAAAAATTATTTGTCACTTGTTTCTAAAAAATAAAAACAAGAGATGTGTTCGTCAGAAACACAATGCCCCCAAAAAAAATTTAATCAAAACCTAAACGCAAAACCTAAACGCAAAGTGTGACGGAATTTCAGACAGACAGATGGATGGACAGACGGACAGTGCAATCACTATATGCCATCCTACCGGGGGCATAATAACAAGAGATTTGTGAGTCAAAAACACAATGCCCCCTACTGCACCGCTTTGATTTTTTAAATTTTTTCTGACCTTTAACCTTGAAGAATGACCTTGACCTTTCACCACTCAAAATGTGCAGCTCCATGAGNACAATACGTTGCCGAGTGCCAATAAGGTATTTACTCATATCGATAAGCTCAAGACGATTATAAATATATTAATGGCGAACCATCACATCGCATTATTCTACTACCACAAAAGTCAACCATAACAATACTGTATTGGAGTATAAACATCTACTACTCACAGTGATCCTATAAACACCTACAATTTATATACAATTCAGCATCCTTTAAACTAATCATTTGTGTGATTGGCACCGTTTAGGCATTTAGTCGTAAATAAATAAATTATTGTTATTTACAATGTTCTGGTATATTTGAAAAAAATACCACTATCGGCAATCGCTATAAGGGTAATATCCGGTACCGTCGCAACCATTCGCGATTTGTGCGGCTCCTTCGGTTGTGTTTCGTGGCATACACCACAGCAAATGCGAAGAACGCTTCATGACCAAGCTATGTCCCGTTCGTGTCGACTATTCCTAAACGTAGACTTTTGAACGAAAACCCGTATACAAAGTGGACGGAAGCCTCGATGCTATGCCAAACTGTTTGTAAAACGTACATTTATAATAATCAGTAAGTTAATACTTAAGCATAGAATTCTTTAGTTTTCAAATAAATCATATTGTCTTAATATTATATAGTACATACTGAATATTAAACAATTGAACGTGTATAAGTTAAGTTAAAAATCGAAACAACAAATACTCAGACTATATTTTATTGCACAAAATGTCAAACAATATGTATAATTTATATATACGTTCATCGACGTCTCAGTTCTTACAGTATAGCTTCTTTACATATCATTTTTCTCAATGCTAAGGAATACACTTCTTGCGAGTGGATACACTCGTGGTTCCTGCTAAACCCCCGGAGCAAAACTTGGTAACAATAAGTGTGTGTATGATTAAGAATTCTTAATTAATTAAACACTGTTTAATATGACAATCTACTTACAAATGTGTCACAATTTACAATAGTTTGCTTTCAGCATTTGTGTATTGACGAGTTGTGGTTCTATCTTTAATTGGATGAAATGAATACCCCGCAGCTTATTCAGGTCTGAGGAAACGTGGATTATGATGTATGCAACTGCATGCGTCCTCTCAGGGGCATATACTGTATTACCTTTATTACGCAAAAACATGAAATTGCCATCTGATATATTTTGTCTGAAGAGCAATTATTTATATGTTCATAGGTCAGCGAAATTAAGCGTCTGTGAATAAGTACCTTTTCTGCACTAAACTGGTGCGAATGATGTTAGCAATTATTGTTGGCTACGTTTGCTTATCACAATATATGATTTTGCAGAGTTTTATTCGGATTAAGTTGCTTCTGTTAATTCCACCACGTAAACTAGTCATACATTCAACCGATAATTCCCCTGGTTATTATTGCCAATATGAGTGTAACCATCAGTCACTGAGTATATATCGTTTACACTGTAATAACCACGAAGAAAACATCGTTCATCATTATGATACATATAAGAAATAAAAGCAATTTTGCGCATAACAAATTGGCTGAATTAATGAGAACTGATGCCATAATGATGAAGCACATTTCCTTTTTTTCTCCGTAAAATCAAATTACACCAAGAGAAAAAGGAACTGATTGCAATTCACAAAGAAATTAACAAATTCTAGACAAATATTGTACTGTCAGGTGTTATGTGTCTTGTCATTTGTGCATGGTGGGTTTAGATAACAACTGCGTATTTGTTACTGTGAACATATTTCTAAGACGATACGAACAATTATATTTTTGATGAAAAAGTGATCAAACGGACATTGTTACGGTATTTCCTGCCAAAATATAAAACAGTCATAAGTATGATTGTATTAGATTTTACTCGTGCAAATAGTATTTCTTAAACAAACAATTAAATCAAATACGAATTTGCACCTAAATTGTGGTCAGTGAAGCCTGTAGACTTGTATTAGTTATTTCCATGTCAAAACCTTAAAGCAACTAAAGTATTTGTTTGATTGTTCATTAATATAACAGGCGATGACATATCAATTAATAGAACAGCAATGGCATCCCCATGGTCTTTGTACTTTTTGGATCATGAAATAAACACGTGCAAAACATACTAAGCGCAGCTTTCAATGTAAGAGGTGTTGTGTTTGCATTCAGATAGAAACTGTGTTGTCCATGTATTAATAATAATTGATAATAACGGCGACGGAATGCTCTTTGTAGAATACGTTATAACACTATCGTTCAGCTTCAAACAGTCTGTCTTAACATGGGTTTGAATTTGTATAAGCAAAACGATGGATATTGTATACCAATTAACAGTTTTATCGTGCGTTATACGTTTGCATGGCTAATCTCGAAATGCATTTTTGCATACCTGAATGCACCTTGTTATTTTTAAATATTGTCAGTCGCTTAAAAGTGGTTGTTATGGATACCCCTAAATATTCATAGGGATGAGGGGCATTACATTTTAAACTAAACAATGTATGGATTGTATCGATATGTTTTTACTCTTTAGATTCGGATGTTATTCAAGTGAAATAAGATATACGCGATATCTGACGGACTTTGACATAATGTCGTCATTCTTCCGCAATTAACACGATAAAGGTTCGGTCTTATATCGCGCCAACATAAATGTGTAAATAGGCTCTATTTGGAGTTTTGCATCTATTCGAAATTAGACCCAAAACTGATCGATGTTGGACGGACATCGGCATAATGGCATACTGCTGTAATTTTAACTCAATTTGTTTTTATTCAAAATATGCTGCTTCCATTTGGCCAATCTGTTTTCACTGTCAACAAGCTAAACATGTCTTTTCAGTTGAATACTGCAACACTGTAACGTAACGAATATTTGGGGCACCATTGTATAAATCAAACAATTGAATTTGTAGAAGATTAATAATAAATGTTTTATTATCCCCACACTTTTTGAAAAAAGATGGGGATATTGTTGTTATCTCCGCCGTCCGTCCGTCTGTCCGTCTGTCCGTCCGTTTGTCCGTCCGTCCTGGCCAATATCTCCTCCTACACTATTAGCACTAGAACCTTGAAACTTACACACATGGTAGCTATGAGCCTATGTGCGAACCTGAACTATTTGGAATTTTGATCTGACCCCTGGGTCAAAAGTTATAGGGGTTGGGGTGGGGCCGGGTCAGAAATTATCACTCATTTTTTTAGGTTATTTTACATTTACTTCTTCATTTCTACACCGATTCACTTCAAATTGATACTGGACCTCTCTTATGACAATACGGTCAATCTCAACCATGCATGGCCCCATTCCCAACCCTGGGGCGCCCCGCCCACATAGGCCACACCCACCAAAAATTTCCATTTACTATAATTTTTTCATTTCTACACGGATTCACTTCAAATTGATACTGAACTTCTCTTATGACAATACGGTCAATCTCAACTATGCATGGCCCAAAAACCAACCCTAGGGCGCCCTGCCCACATAGGTCACACCAACCCAAAATTGACTTTACTATAACTTCTTCATTTCTACACCAATTCACTTCTAATTGATACTGAACTTCTCTTATGACAATACGGTCAATATCGACTTTGCATGGCCCCATTACCAACCCTGGGGCACACCTAGGTCAAACATTTGGTGTGGGGATACGCGTCGGCCTCTGCCGCGCCATTTCTAGTTATATAGGTCATAATTAAACAAATAAAATACTTGAATTTGGGAGATTATTAATAGATGTTTTTTTATAAAGACTATTATGGTTTAAATAAAATAAATAGCATTCTGTTTTAAATTATTTCCCAAATCATATGAAAGAGAACGTAAATATAGTATGTTAACATTAAAATACACTTAGGTTATGGCGTCGCCTAAAGGTATATACTTAAAGATGTCAAACATGATTAGTTATTAAACACCGTCAGAATTGCCGATGATATTCTAATCTGTATCAGCCATCAAAAAACATCCTGTCAACAAGGGTCAAACGGATAACGTAATTTAGGCCATTTCCGACTACATTATTTTATCGGTAAAATGGCGGATCAGTCAATGAACAATTAGCACGTGCCACTACAATTATATTGGCCAATTAAAAATGTATACGGCCATGTTTTGTAAGCTTTGAATTTTCATTTTCATTTGAGGGATCAGTCTAGGTCTGACAAGCGACTAGAGAGGTCGAACTTTATTGTGTAGCTGGGCCGTTTGGCCTCCGCTGTAATCTCGTATTCCATTAACATTGGCAAACGTTGTCTTAGAATATATGACACAAATAAATGACAATGAAGACTGAAACGGGCGTTTATGGTTTGTGTATCCCAACCATTATGGTACACATACTTTTATAGTTACACATATTTAGGGGCATCATTGTTTACATTAAACAATTGAATTGTAGAATATTATTAATGAATCTTTTATCACAAAAGCCATAATTTAATAAACACAATACTTGAATTTTTGAAATTATTTATAGATGTTTATTTATAAACATAAGACTATAATGGTTTAAATAAAATATATAGAATTTTGTTTAAAATATTTCCCAAATCATGAGAAAAAGAACGTCAATACAGTATGTTATCTTTAAATGCACTTAGATAATTGCGTCGCCTAAATGTATATACTTAAAGATGTAAAACATGATTAGTTATGAAACCACAGTTCGAAAAGCCTGCGAGAAAATAATCTTAGAAAAACCATCCAAAACATCGTATCAGCAAGGGTCAAACATGATAAGTTGGTCTAGTAGGTTTCTGCGCGTCATTGAATCGGAACATCAGAGAGTCGGTCAACCGACAGATTTATTTTGACCAATTAGAAAATGTATACGGCCATGTTTTGTCAGCTTTGAATTTTCATTTTTATGTAAAGGGCAGCCTAGGTCGAACAAGCGACTAGAGAGGTCGAACTTTCTTGTGTAGCGGGGCCGATTGGCCCCCGCTGTAATCCCGTGTTGCATGAACATCGGCAAACTTTGTGTTATAATATTCAACAAAAGTAAATTGCCGAAACTGAAAAGGACGTTTATGTTTTGTGCATCCCTACCATTATGTTACAACACACTAATAAACAAAAACGCCCTTACTATAATCGTTATTAATCGTTCATTTGTTGTTTTCCTTGATATGTAGTATCACATCAACACCCATCGATGCATTTAGTTTGAATTCACACATATACATATTACTGAACAAATTAAACAACTAAGTACAAACCGCATGAACAGACAAACTCACACTATGCAGTGTGTGTTAAATATGAATGAGCAACATCTGTCCAACATTGTTAATACCGTCTGCTGGAAATGTATTCGACAGTATTTGCTCTCGTTGTATCTCACTGTAAAATAAAAATCCGTAAAATGGTATTTAATGGTTGAAGATCATTAGTGTGTTATGTTACCAACGATTGAGTCGCTGTGATTTGATTAGATTATTTTGTAATAATCATAAGCTATGGTATGTAGAGTTCCGGTCATATTATTAAACATAAGAATACATGTACACTATGAGTACACTGGATTCGGAAATGTACCAATGTAGCAATGCTTTGGTAAATTGGTATTGTTTGTATTTGGTAAAAACGATACAAATCTTCCGTCGTTGTATAGAATATACAAAACGCAACTGCATTGTGTATGGAAAAGTGAACATTGACACTTGAACGATCTAATCTTCTTTGCAGAAATGACTTGAAATGTAAATTATTCCATTATTTTCATTTAAGAAGAAAGACAACAACACTGAGTTATGAATGTGTGTTTTTTTCAACATCATAATACTGACTAGCATCAAACATTATTTATCAATTTATATATTATGAGTCGAAAACATATCACATTCGCATCATGACAGGTATAGGCAGGAATAATCAGATTTAACAAATCAAAATAAGGCCAGCTTTATGCATTTGGCTACGTGCACACACGTACCAAGGTTCCACTCTGGAGCAATTGGTTTGTATTTATTCGAAATGCATAGCTATCCTAATCCTAATCCTAATCACGCAGCAAATGATACTTAATTGTATTGGTTTGTGATTCGTTGCAGTGGTTCAGACGTCTCTGCCGTAATGCATGCGCTTTTTTATATCGCTCTTTAAACTGGTAAGAGCAAATCATTTAAAAAAAACGCAGAACGGGGCCGCCACGGGAAATTTTAATTGTCATCATTTATCGTATAATGCAGGAGGTAAAGATGAGCCGTGCTTTTCTCTATAAAAATTACATATGGATTATTAACATAGAACACGTCGTAGATTGTGAGTTCTGCGTTAAGTAATAATTCATAAAGTTTAATGTATTCGGGAGGTGTGGATGTACAAACTTAACTTGAAATTACATTTTCACACAACACATTATCTGGACAGAAGTGGCTAAACATGTTTTGCAAAAAAATAATTTTGCGTTATCAATGCAAATACATTGTCAGCTTTTGAAAGCATATACGCCTTGTTAACGTCAAATAAGCAATTACAAAAGGATATGTGTATCTTTATCCTAGTCTTTTTGTCTCTAACTCCTTCCAAAATAAGATACACAGACGTAGACCTATTGGCCGGGAATCCTAAAACAACATATATGGCGCTGTTAATGCTCTAAGAATGGTGTAAAATCCCAATCGCGCCGAAAATGGTACCTACTTTTATTGGCCTGTGATTCATTGCAGACACACGTCTNACAAACTACAAAAAAATGGAGAACACAAGTTAAATTTTAAGAAATTTAATTTTTATAATTTTTGTGTCACCCCAAAAAACGAATTTTTTTACTATTATAACCACAACAATGGAATTAAAAAAAAGTTCTATCTAATAACTTTTTGCGAAACTGCTCAAATATGTTGATCTACGTATTGTTATCATAAAACAAAAATAAAAAGGGGGGTCACCGCACTTTTAACAGAGATTTATTTGTTTAACTATCCCTACCGTCTATGTCAAATTTCATAAAATACAGCAATAAGGCGAAACCCAAGTACCGGTACAAAGACTGTTAGAGATATGCATAAACATTATTGATTGTTTACAATCTTAATTGGGATCACAACAGCTTACAAAAAAAATACAACACTAATTCAATATTCAATCACAAACATAAGACCATACAGTATCAAACTCGACCTTAATCATCAATAACAGGGACTTGTTGTCAAATTTCGGCATGTTTTGAAGTTTGTGATTAAATGCTTTAAATTGATTAATGTAAACAACAGAACAAAAGAGCTGCAGGAAAAAAACAAGAATGAAATAAAAGAAAGAAAAAAAAAAGAATTAAAAAAAAAGTTAACAGCACCTGGGATCGAACCCCTGAGTACCTTCTATGAACCTACTCGGTCATTAATTTGTGATGATTTTGATAACAAAACTATTGGGTTGTGAGAATAGCATCGGTGTTGCTATAAATAAAAAAAACTCGACGTTAACAAATCATGGCTTATCTAATATGTTTTCAAAGATGTATTATGATCCATTTGAATTTCGCGCATTCATCAATGTTCTTCTATATCACTGGTTTAACAATTTATTCGTTAATGAAGAGAAGCGGACAGACAATTGATCATTGCAGAAACTTCACTGTTTAATCTAAGCTGAATGTATTACTTCGCGTAAAGATTTGTCTTATTCTCAATTTGTTCCTGGTTCTCTCAACTGCTTTAGGTTTATTCAATTGTCAGAAGCAGATTCTTGTTGTCAATTATGCATGGCGTCCATACAAAACCTAATTAATGCTTAATCAAAAATAATCCGTGGATGCCAATGGTATCAAATAAAGTACGCAGTGATTAGAAAGAAATGGCACATTGATTAAACGTAAGTGTTTATTTCCCCGTCGGGTATTTCAAAATTATTGGAATTTATTCGCGTACCGAATGGTATTTTGTTACGAACGTAAACCCCACGAATGAAAATCTTTTTAAATGGCACGTATATAACTCTCCAAGCTGCGTTTTTTCCATGAAGTATAAACATTCGAACACGTTTTCTTAGAATGCCCTTTTACCTTTCAATTCTGGAATTACATTAACCACATATTTAAGGGTATATGACTAAATAAACCTATCAATACTATACACAACATAACTATAGGTTAAAAAAACACAGTACGCAGCATATAATTATATAAATATAATTTTAAGTCAAATATGTTTCATAATCTACAAAGCGTATAATATGAAAAGTGAAAGACGAACTCGTCAAGTTAATATGTCCCTCATTCTGCTGGACGGTCTATTAATATTGGAAATGCATTACAAAACAAGTGATACCAATCACCAGTTATTATCTAAGTTCACAGTCCTTCTTAAAGAACTGATGAATAATAAACGCACAATTCCGCATCAACCTGTTGTACTTATTTATATTTGTTTTAATCCAAAAACAGGTACTCCGCCCTAACCGATAGACAATAGTCTCTTTCGCTTTTGCTTTGAATGCTGCCTTATGTCGGTTAAAGGATGTTATCTTAATCTTTAAATTGTTACATTGTATACATCGCAGTTCCCTATGCTACCACATAGGGCTTACGCAACGATGTAATTGTTTGAGGCAACTCGTCCCTATACATGTTTAACATATATCTTACTTCTATATGCATCATCATTGCTTTACCATATTGTTTCTTGTACTTTTCACATACTTTATGTTGTTTGTTGGTTGTTTTTGTCCCCACGACAACATGCGTTCTAATGTGAAGACATTTTACTACGATAATTTATATTGCTTTGTTTTCTGAGCTATATTTTACGTGATCACGAACCTTAAATACATAATCACTCTTCCTATTAAAAGTACTATAAAAAGTTTCAAATATGTTTTGACCTTATTGTTTTGATTGTGAAACAAAAGCATATTTATTATTCTCACACAGGTGTTTGATTTAACTTGCATAGTGCAAACCAACAGAAATGTATTATGTATAGAAAGTTATATGTAAACCACCGAACCAATCATGTATTCCTGGTTAGAGGAATTGAAAATGCTTTGATATGCTTATAAATTTATGTTATGTGTATGAATGAGTTTGTGTATATTGTAACCTTTGTGTATAAAAGTGCATTTTTTTAAGAACAACAATTAAACAGTGTCAATCAAAATTTAGCTATCATCGCCTCCGGAGGGGATTAAAGTCTCGCCTAAACACTTCATACAGGGTAATGCACATATTGAAGATATAATTAGTTGATTAATCGATTCAGGATAAAGTGAAACACGCTTCTATATATGTTTTGCGATGAATTGTTTTATTGAATGTATGTAGACACAAAACACGTCATTTCATATAAGTGGATAATATAACGAAATGCAATATGAGTGTTTAGCGTAATTTCAGTCATAATCATGGTACTAGAACAACACTTTTAAAATGATTTATATAATATATGTCAATGCTATACAGCGCATTGATAGAGGAAAGTGGGAATGTATCTACTTATGCTATACATGTGACAGAAATGTTTAATTATTAAAGGTAGTTCATAATGTTTTGGTACATGCATGTTTATGTTTTTAATTTAAATACTCTACACAAAGCATAGGTATCTAAACTGTATTGTATAAATTATATTCTTAAGTATGCAACTATAATTTATGTCTGTACAAATGTGTAACGCATTATATTATCTTTTCTTTTTGAGATTAAAGAACAAACTCGTACAAGTGAAAATAAGCATTGCTTGAAACTGGGATAAACAGTTTATATTTTTAGTGGTAAATGAAAAGAAGGCTTAAAGCTAATGAAATCGTTGCATAGTTGCATAAGATAAACAAAATAATTATTATGCTGTTGTATGCAATTGTGTACACATAAAACAAGTATGTATAAAGTGCAATAAGCAAAAAAGACTACACCAAATTCTGATGAATAAAGGGTATATAAAACCATAACAGGTACATATATTATTTTATTTTTTACAAATACCTCCTAACTTTAATTTAAGTTATGGTTACACATTTAATGTTTAGTTATAGAACGTTTGTATGTATACACCTTCAAAGTTATGAAACTAGAACAATCATCTATTATAAATACATGTATGTATTATGTGCGACAATTAAGTTATCAGACTCCCAAGTTGTGTATATTTCGGCTCCTGTTTTGCTCGTGCCGTATTTATTTAGTATACATATGTATTATTATAAACAAAATAGCAGTGTTTTGGCACCAGCAGAGTCTGTTGAATACAAACGCAGAACAATGGTCTTTTTCATAGAAGGAAAAGATGACCTGGTAACAGATCATCAATGCTTTAGACGCCTTTCATTCCTCCTGAATAAAGATTGCAGTTTTTCCTCTGTTTCACTCTGTTTGCAAAATTATCACACTAGATTATGAGTAATTACCATGCTATTAAAACACGTTTTGTTCAAAGTATCCTGTGCATGAATATGTATTGGACTAACGAAATGTTTGCATAATCGTTTATTAAAAAGGATAGTTCAAATATGCATTTGTGTGCATGTGTTATGGTATTGTGTTGCATGAACTAGTGTGCAGAGTATGATGGTTGTTGATTTATGTTTATTTACAACGATGTATTGTTTATCGCACCAGATTCGTTTTTCAATATAAGATGTATCAATGGGGGAAATAGTTTCTGATGATTTGTTGGATAGGAGATAATATTATGTTCTGAATAATATCATGTGTTCCTAAAGTTAGCTATCGCTCAGTACACTTCTGTATAATTGTACCTTCAGTTCCTATTATGAAGACGTGTTTACTCTGAAATACTCAAACATACATTATACTAATCTTCATGCTGAATTGGACACTAGAATTCAGATATTCTTACAATCGAATGACTTTTCCAAAGATAAGTGCCTAGCCAAGGACGTATCAAATAATGAAATTGCGGAAATAGTGAAAACGCTTAAATTGAAAAAAAAAAACACCTGGACACGACAAACTAGTTAGCGAGCATCTTATACATGGCGGGGAGTGTCTGCTCCATTACATCAAAACACTGTTCACTCTGATTTTACAAGCGACGTATGTTCCATCTGGATGCAAGACTGGAATAATCATCCCTATTCTCAAGGAAGGGAAGCCGAAAACTGAATGCAGCAGTTATCGCCCAATCACACTACTTCCGGTTTTATACAAACTCTTCAAAAAACTTCTCTACTCAAGAATAGGCCAGTGGTGCATCGATAATGAGAAAACATTTCCGAACCCCCAACAGAATGCCTACCAAAAAGAACTGGGTTCGATCACCGTATCGTTCAACTTACAGGAATGTATATATTCAAATATGGTATACGACTCCTCCTCGCACGTGGCACTGCTGGACACTTCCGGTGCATTCGACAACGTCCTTCACAACGCATTATTTATTAAACTGCAAGAAATTGGAATAAAAGGAACAACGCTGCGGACGTTAATAAATTGCTATACGGACATTTAAAGCTCAGTCTGCGTTAACGGGATACTATTAATGCCGTTTCCGGTTCGACAGGGAGTCAGACAAGGCGGGGTCCTATCAACTTGGTTGTACCTCCTATTCATAGATAAACTTTTGTGTGATCTGGAGTCATCTGGACATGGAACCACCGTTGGCCACCTGCAAACCGGAAACCCAACCCTAGCAGATGACCTCACGCTCATTGCAAGCAGTGCTAAATCACTGCAGCGCCAGCTAAACATCGTAACCAGATACGCAAACACTTGGGGTTATCGACTAAATGATGACAGTGCATGTATATGGTCTGTGGAAAAAGTAGAGCTTTGCCTCAGACTACAGAACAAAGCTATAATAAAATACTGCTCCCCGCCAAATCAGCAAAACACGTGGGAATAAAGCTTCACAGATCACTGAAGTCGTCACAAGCAGTTGACGAACGAATACGAATGGTCGGTCATCGGTGTTTTCCCTTATGACAATAAAGGAAGCCACATTTGACATTAATCCGCTGAAAATGGCAAATCTCGTGGATAAGGTATCCCCACAGCACTGTACGGATCTGAACTCTTGTCATCACTGACGAACTACGATGTCCTTACACTAGAAAGCTTTCTGGGACTTGGAATGGGAATGTATCAACATTTGTCAACGCGCACAAGAACTGATATGTCATTAAGGCTTATCGGTTGGCTACCAATAATTGCAAAAATCGACTCAAGAAAACTGATGTTCTTTCATAAACTCTTCTGTATGAACACTTAATATCTCACAAAACAATTATTTGAGTACCGACTAGCGCTATTGAATATCCGGGGCAAATCATCACATAAACGGTTTATACCAGATATATGCAATAATTGAAAAGTATAAC
The DNA here is from genome assembly GCA_007657795.1 of Dreissena rostriformis. NCBI lineage: Eukaryota > Metazoa > Mollusca > Bivalvia > Myida > Dreissenidae > Dreissena > Dreissena rostriformis. The sequence goes on along the minus strand of VMBQ01006125.1, from coordinate 6,701 downwards.
CTTTTGAACCATTATACGGTGTTTTGTGATTCCAGTATTATCCCCCCAAAACTGACGTTGAAATGTATTGCAAACAGTGCGATCCGCCAATATCACACTGAGCTGTGGACAGCGCGCGTCACAGGGGACCCATAATTTGCGCGATTTAGTGTCGTTCACCCTCAACTCAGGGCCGCTCGCATCTGGACCCGAAACAACGGAAGCCTTGGCAGCTGTGCGTGTCCTAGTGAACACACGGGAACAAGCTCTCGAACATCATTGCAGACACTGTGGTCTCATAATCCTAAACAGCGACATTCATGCCGTCGCCTCGTGTCAAAGACTGATAGAATATAGACAGACAATTATACGAGAGTGTGACATTCTCCCCAATACTAATCCATGTGGCATGGTGACATTATTGCTATCAGCGGCAAATACCCTCGATGACGAGACAACCAGGAATATATGCAACTTCATTTATATGTGTATAATGTAAAATTTACTGTAATGTGTTTTAAAACGAACAGACGTCGTATTGATCTCTTTATAAATAATATTCAGATGTAAATTATGGTTTATGAAAAATGTGCTTAACTCTATGTTTATATATGTGAATGTATATTTGTTTATATTGTATGTTTCAAATCACTGAACAGTGGAAATAAAGAGTATATATATGACTTCAAGAAAAGAAAAGAACGTGCACTTAAGCACAGTATACATTGTATTTGGATTATAACAAAGTGAATAGTACAATTCGTATGTTCAAATTTCCACTGTACGATTGTATATTGCGTAGACTTTTAAACATCTACCAAAAAGGGGTAGACATGATGTCACGTGTATTTAAAACATAATGCTTACTTCAATGTAATAGTTTATTAAAATCAAAAAACAGTTTTGCGATATTTCTCCATTCCACGTCTAAATATTGAATTGTTTGTAATTAAGGAAGTTGTATTTCTGAAATAAATGTTTGTTCTAATTTATTGCGAACAGACCACTGGCCTTAAGAATTTTCTTCCACTTTGTGAACTAAATTATGAAATAAACCAGTACATTATGTATTTATCTGTTATTTAAAGCAGTCAGTTAATTGTTAACACCAATGCATAAGACGCTGCACAAAACAAGCAACAAAAACACACACACACACAATTTGATAAAACCACAGACAGACAATAAGGAAGTACCTTTATGTTTCTTCCTCATATTTGATTGACGGAAATTGTAAATGCTGTAACATCGTTTGAATCTTGAATAACTGCTTCAGTTGAAGGTTATATGATAGGAACTGTATCAATGAATAAATGCAGCCATCGATTTAATTCAACGAGATAAGTCGTAGGATTTCTCATTGTTATAGCCGATGGATATATCGCTTACAGGTTGAATGCCAATTAGAAGTTCAACAAGATTCTATGTAGTTTCATTCTTAGAATTACAAAATACAGAGTTCGTCGGCCAATGCCATGCGTATTCTCTTAGTAATTTGTCTGAGTTAAAACATTTCGTAAAGACTTTATTTTAGTATGAACATATAATAAAGTGCTAGGTTTTAGACGTGAACCAATATTTTTTTGCAACATTGGTAATATCAGTTTTGCGAGATAAAATTGCATGTTGTGAAAACCAATTTTAACCACTATCAGCAAGGCCTTTGAAGTGTTTCACTATTACAAAAATAGCATTTAAGTATAACACTAAGAAAATTGGATATAATGTAATAAAATGACGTCGTCCTTAACATGTCTGTTTCTCTCAGTATATTGAAGGATAGTATCGAATGGTGGACATCTTAAGCAGTGACATATATTAGTTTGTAATAAAACGGCATATATACTGAGTAAATAAACTATTAACTTAATTTAAAGATTGTACTATTTGCCAAATAATGCATGCAGTTTAAAGCAATAAGCGACTAATTTATTCGGTTATTATCAGTTAAAAACCTATTGCCTTTTGTCTGTGTTATTATACTTATGTAGATACGCGTAATACCGTAACCACGAATATCACTTGTCTCAACACAAACAAACTTACAACCTGGACGTTTTCTGGTCAAACTAGTCATTTGCGGTTGTCGTGATGCAGATGTTATTTTACAAAAAACGTGTCTTGACTGCTAAATGTTGCGTTATGTCCCCGAACATATCTCCATTCACGAACGATAAAATGTTGTGTTAACTTGTGTGTTGAACATTTTCTGTTGAATATGTACACAGCTTGAACTATTAACTTTGTTACCAAACTAGAAACTGTTAACGTGTTTTTCAACACCGCTGGCTCATGCATAGTGTCGCAGAGAATCAAGAAGAAATAACACACACCCTAATTTCAATTTAATGTTTCAAAGAGGTTCGGCGAAGCGTCTTGTTCACCAAATTGCATACACGTTTGATTTGTTTCATGATCTGTGTGCATTGACTTAATACTTTAGCATTTATTCTTACAAAATTATATAATTAATCAATGATTCTTTGTTCAATTGATTTACACCATGTGTTTGCTTTATATGCAGGCACTCTTTGATAATGGCGATGGTACTAATGTTGTCCATGTCATGTAAACGTATTTCTGTGAAATCCTATATTTATTTTGTACAATATCGCAGAATCTTTGTTCTTTGATTGAACTTTTTAATGGTTAATAATATAGTAATGTGTGTTGCTAATAACCTAATTTCAAGTCATATGTACACAATTCAACTATATATTCTATGACTGTACTTCAACAGTTCAGATTTTAAGTTCAGAGTTGGTGAACTAAAATAAAGTTGTGGTTGTAACAGGCAATATAAACATATATTTACGACGGTGGAATATACTTGTTTTTTAACTGGAACACATGTCCATAATTATAATTGACGGTTAAACACGTGTGATAGTTTTAAAGTGGTAGCGCCTTGGCTCTAACAATTTGCTTAGGATACATGAATATAACAACTGTGCTAACTTAAAGTGAAACCTATGTAGTTTTTATAAATGTTTATTGATAAATAATAAATACCAATAATATTGAACATAAATGCAATTCAATATCACATAATGTCAATATATGCTATATACTAAATTATAAGAAATAGTATAAATTTAATTTAGTTAAGTTACGTGAAACTTTGATAATCCGCAACTTTTGGGAAATATTGTGTTTGCATTAATTATGTTCGTTGCAACATAATAACTTTAGTATGTTAGTGTGTATACCAATCTGATTGCAACATGGTTTACCTGTTTTTCAGTTATCAGATATTATTTTCCTGTTTGTTATCATAGTGTTACACTGGATGTTCTGAAAACTATTTTCAGATGACTTTTTTTTGCTCGTACAAATCTGATTCTTTTTTTTATACATGTGTACTTTCCAGATGTAAAAGAAATTATTAATACAGACATGCCCTTTCTTATAACAAACCAAGCAGCATTTAATTATAACACGGAAACACGGATATTTACAATAATAAGGTTCTGTTATTCTGTCAGTAACTATTTGTGTCAAAAATCCATGTTTATTTATTGATAGGAAAGGGTTTAAAGAGGTTAAAATGGGATGACCATTCGATCATATTTGTAAATGATTCGGATTATCATTAATTAAGGCGAATGTTGACAGCTAGACTTCTCATATGTTAATCTGGTCTATACTATTTGTTAAATCATGTTTAGGAAGTACTCTCCTTTAAATAGTGTTAATATCCGTTACAAAATCCTAAGCCTTATATAATTGGATTAGAATGAAAGAACACTCATTACTGACATATGTTTTCCTGTAAATTTATGACTTTATGAGAGATCATTAGTTGAAACTTTATAATAGATGCAGCTGTATAATGTCATAGAATATTTTAATTAAATTTGTTATCAGAACTTTCACAGAAAGTGCTGTGGCGGTGTTTTGTCGTGCATGTTGTTCCTATATTCATGAACAGACCACCGGGCGTGTCTCATGAGTTTAACTGCTAAAAGCAGGTGTTTTACTTCGATAAAGTCAAAGTGTCAGCATGACCAATTGATTAAGGTGATAACCTTTTAATCCCCGGTTCAACTACCTGTGGCCAACTTTTCATTTAGTTGTTAGTATAAATTGTATATTCCGTTTTTGGAATATTCAGTTTGTTATTATGCATGCATGCTCAAGATGCCATTTTAAATATGTAACGTTAATGCAATTTACGACACATTTTCAAAATGAATAAGTCCCTTTCAAGCTTTGGATAAAACATGTGTTTTTTTAAATTGATTTTCAACATACATCTCAATTACAACAAAGTTATACATATGCAACAACACAGTTATATATACTGAAGTATCATATATATATATACTATTAATTTACAAGCAAGTGATATAGGTATATATTAACAATAATGCGTTATTTGTTTAAGTATTAACCTGCTTATGCTTCATATTGTTCCCAGAAAATACATTTTTGAGACGATGCTATAGCATTTTGGTAAAGAGTAAAAGAGAAAGGGCAGAAGCTATGTTAAATAATAAGAGAGAGGTAGAATCGATAAACATTCACAAAAATAATCAAAAGGCATGAGATATATGACTAATTTCTTAACTTTTCACACAAAAAACAAAAGATGAAGAGAGATAAATAAACAAGATATAAAGAAACAGCCTTAGATGATGAGGATATAGTCAAGATTCTTTCTAGGTGTTATTGCAAAGTTGTGTCATTTTTTATTATGTTGATCAATTTTATCTTTTTCAAAAGCAATTTGCGTTTCTAATATAATTTCCATTCTTAGAGAATTTTTGAATGTCTCAATATTTGGCTTTTCGACTTTTGATTTAATATTGAATATGTAAGACTTCATCAGAATAATTATATAGTTTATCAGTTAATTTTAAGTGCCTCAGCTCCCGCCATATCGGTTTAACAGAATTACATTCATATACAACATGTATAATTGTTTCCTAACAACTTGAACAAAAGGTGCAGAGACTTGAAGATATTCAATTACACTTATACAAATATGAATAAGTTGATAATATGCATTGCAGAATCTTGTATTGAAAATTGCGTAAAGTATTATCAATGGTATCTTTAAATGGTGTAATATAAGCATGTTCGCAGTCGATACCGTGTTCATCGGAGGACATTATTTCTTCCCATTTCTGTTCTTGTTTGGTTTTATTTTCTTCTAAGGTTTGTTGTAGATTATATAAATATTTACACGCTGTTTTTGTTTTTGTACCTTTTCCAGTAATGTGTTATTATTGAAATTGACGAATTTCACTTCTGAAAATTGTTGTTTGTAAGTTATTGAAATACTTTTGATTAGTGTGTTATATTTAAGATAATCTGTTGAGGGTATTTCATAAAGGTTTTTAAAAGCTTCGAATGTATAATACTTAATACTCCTATTACATGCAAACCAGTTTTGGTAAAAGAAGGTATGTTCGTTATTTTTGTTCTATTGTCGAGTTATTCAATATAATCGTTTTATTGACATGTCCTTCTGTGTCTTTTGATTTCAATTTGTTCCAGGAAGAACTAACATCTCTGATGAATACATTTTTCAAATTTAAAAAAAATATGTTCGCCATTAAGAGAACAATCAAAGACAAGATTTCCACCATATTTATTAAGTTCTTTCTGATAGAAGATTTTAGCTGACCTGTATTATTTATTTCTGACAATCTTTTGACCCAACTGGCCTTATTTGCGTGTTAAAAGGCGGTTTTATCGGCTAGTTTGAGCCCTCCCTGCTCAATTGGTTTAACAAGAGTAGTTTGTTTTATTTTGTCAGTTTTACGATTCCATACAAATTGGAATATAGATTTATTAATTGTTTGTATGACATCATGATTAGGGTTTGGGAGTGCTGACAATGTGTACAGAATTTTTGGTAGGGCAAATGTTTTCACCACAGTGACTTTTTCCGAGAAGTGTTAATTTTCTGTGTTGCCACTGTTTTAAATAATTTTAAAAGGCTTGCAACTTTGGTTTAATGTTTTTGTCTATATTGAGATTTTCATCATTTGTGAAGTAAAAACCCAGTGTTTTGGCTTCGTCTGAGGTCCAAGTATAATGTTTGCATTTGTTAAATATAATTTGTGTATTTTTAAGTGAACCAACGCGCATAACGATGGATTTTTGAGTATTTAGTTTGAGTCCAGATACTTCACTTAAGTCTTGAATAGTGTTTATTAGTGCTGAGAACGAATTAAGCGTTCCATCTGTCAGATAGGTTATTTCAGATATATACAACATGTTGCTTTTTTTCTTTCTCGGAAATAATAATTAAATAAATAGGCGTTCTCTATTTCTCACAATATGTTGCATTATAAGCCTGTCTCCTGTTCCTTATATATCATAGAATAAACCCTTTAAGATTATTACGCGAGTTTTTTTATTATATGTCTTAAACAAATGCCTCATTTTTTGTTGTTCTGCTTGAAGCGCTTAGGTTGATTACAATTGTACAAAGTATTATTATTTTCATTTTATGACGACACTGTCCTTTTAAAAGTATAAGATAGCGCTTGAACATCAAATAATACAATAACACGTCGATGTCAATGTCATATGAAACAATTCTAAAGCATGCTCTTTCCGTGTAAGACGCATTTAATTCGTCCAGTTTAGTGAACTATAAATATGATACAACAGCGTACAGTTTAAACCGACTATGCTTGCATATTTGGAATAAGTCCGTTTGAAGTAAAGATACATGCTTTAACGTGTCAAATCAAATGGTTTTTGTT
>VMBQ01006124.1:0-62406 GCA_007657795.1 Dreissena rostriformis | reverse complement strand
TGGATCTGTCTGTAGGAGAGGAGGTGCATGTGACGAGTGAAACTGGTGGGTCTCTCGATATATGATGGAAGGGGCACAGCCAGTATATCTATCCATATATACATACCAGATTCGGGCATTACATATCACATTTAGTAATTTTAATAATTCTTATTGTATAAAAATGAGGTTAAAAAGCCAAAAAGGGTTTATCAGCTCCCTGCGGAACACAAAATGTTATTACTTTATATTTTTATTTATTTTTTTAATCCCGCCTTATTTTTAAAGGCCTTTCCAACGGTGTATATGGTTACACGGTACTCTGTTGCTAAATAGTGCCTAATAGTGTTGTATATTCTCACTTGTAGTGATTTGTAAACCAAAAAAGAGGCTCCAGCAGGTTATAACTCGTGAAGCACGTTTATTTTTTGCCCGATGTTTAATTTTAAGGTGTCTATTTGTTGGAAATTCATTTATCTTTCCGTCAATATTAATTAATGTCAGTAAAATTGCGAAATAAATTCAGCAGACATTGCCAAACACCCCGCTGTCTAAAAAACACAATAAAAATGGGAGTTCCCACGGCCCACAACTTCATTATTAATTATAATCAGGGAGGGATTGGGTTCCTTGAAAAATATCAGGACCCATAACTTTTTAAGGGCCGTAAATATTGAGGACCATTTTTAATGGGAGGTAAAGGGGCGATAACTCTAGCTATCGAAAACAGAAAATCGCGTTAGGGTTAACTGACTTTTTCATAAAAGCCCGAGGGACGTAGTCCCGTTATTTATTAACCCTAATCAGATAATTTGGGCGGATTTAAAAGGCCCAAATTTGGTCAATAGTCTGCCCTGGTATAACCAAAAATGGCCACAGTAAAAAAAAGTGATGGCACCTTCCATTCTTTTTCCACCTCAGGTCAACGTGCAAAATGAACCCGAGTCGGTGCTTGTGTCCAGGATAAGCATTGTCTATTGAGTGATGAAGCCTGGAGGACCTAATTAGATTGGCAGAGGCAGTTGACTATTTGTAGACGAAGCGTCATCCAGACAATCCGATTGAGGTGGAGTGTGGTTAGAGGTTGCAGTGGAGTAGACCGTGGAAACACGACGACTGTTTAGTTTACTCGGAAAGGGAAGCCCATCGGTTGTGTTCAAAGCCGGATTCTCATTGCTGGTGTTGATTGTATTGAATGCTTGCCAATGGCTGGAGCACCCTCACACGACTAGGAGGTTGTCGATGTTGCATTCCGGTTACGTTTGTTTTTCGTTTCATATAAAGAAAACTGCATGAACATTTAAAAAAACAGTTACCTTTTACAGTTGCAATACATTTTATAAATTGGGATATTCCCGAGTAAAAATAGGAAAATTTGTAAAGACACTAGATCCAAAAGAATGTCGACCCGTACAGATTTGCATATGACAATCAGAAAGATGGGCGTGTTAGTTTAAAACCCTCTCATAAGAAACTAAATTACTCAAATTGGAAGGGAAAAGTAAACTCCGACAATGCCCACAGGGCAGAAAGAAAAGATAAAAACCGTGCTATATGAATGGCCTTAAATGATAAAGTTTTAAAGTAGGCATAATAACACATTCATAGAGAACTATCCTGAACTGATAACTAAATCAGGAAGAATATTGAAACATATAAGCGTGGCCTGACCTGATCACCGAATCAGACATAATAGTACACAATACAAGTATGTAATCATCTTATAACTAAATCCGGCAAAATACTATAGAGAACCAGCCCGAACTGATTTCTAAATAATGCATAAATATAACATCAATATCAACCTGAACTGATAACTAAAATCAGGCATAATATTCGCAAAATATGCGCATGGCATGAACTGTTAAATACATTCAGGCGTAAATAAAACATCAATAGAAGCCTGAACTGATAACTGAAATAAGACATAATATTGACAAAATATAAGCATGTCCTGAACTGATAATCAGGCACAAAAAAACTACACTACAAGCAAGCATGAACTGATAACTAAAATCATGCACATTGAAAATTTATTAGCATTGCTTGAACGAATAACTTAACAAGGAAAAATTATCTCACCAATAAAGATCATACCTAAACTAATAACTAAATCAGACAGACACAATAGAAAAGTTCTGAACTAAAATCAGGCAAAATGTTATAGAAATGCAACTGAGGCAATAACAATATCAGGCCAAAATAACGCTTAAAAATAAAAAAAAAAGGTTTTCGGTGTTTCTTTTCGTAGTGGTTACCTCCGCTTAAAGATGAGAGTACGAAACCAACGCGACGGTTCATGTTTTGAACCAATCAATTTGGTTTTAACAATTGTTTTATATAGTTAGTAAACTAATCTTAGTATAAGTTGCATCCGGATTTACGCAATGAAATGTTGACGGATACTCTTAACTAAGATTGTGTTTAAAAACAGTTCACAACTTGTAGCGAACCAGTTAACATGCCTCTTGCCCACTGAAGGCCGAGAAACAGAAGCAGGAAGCATACCAAAATGAATGCAAAAGGCGAAGAAAACCCCCCAGAGAATATTAAGTACAATTCGTCACAATATAAATAGGGAAGCGGACAACTACAACGAGCGAGGCCTGGTGTACGGGAGATAACCCTTGGTTAGGGTTAGGGGTCGGGTTAGGGTTAGGGTTGGGTTTAGGCTAACCCAAACCCTAACCCGTCCCCTAACCCTAACTATAACCCTCTAACCCCCATGCGCATTACAATACCAGGCCTCGCTCGTTGTAGTTGTCCGCTTCCCAAATAAATACGTAATTTTTATATTTTTCTTGAGGTATGTTTGTACATGTGATGTAGCATTTGTCGAAGGTTTATATTGCTTAAAAGTCCAAGGCTCTATGATCGCAAAAATAGATGATGCGAGACGAAAACTTTTGAGTTGCAAAGGCTTGTCTATAGTTATGTCAAAAACTGATGCGTATAAGCTGTCAACGACCACCAAGATGTATTTATGCCCAAATTTTGTTATAGTGGCAAATATAAAGGCAAGGCAAACACGTTGGTGTAAGGTCGATTATAAACGTGTTTTTACAAAGTTTATTCATTAAAAAAATAAATTACTTTTATTGTGTAAAATCCAATATTGTACAGCAGACATACAGTGTGGATTTATCTTTTAAGTTGGTTAAATACACTGTATAGAAAAAAACTATTTATCGGTAATTGCCAAAAGTTTGCATTGTATACTTCAACGATTTGTTTTATTTGGTTGTAAGGCTTGGATGTTCGTGTGGCATAGTCAATTTCACCTTTTCGACATTTAGAAACTTATGCGGGACTGTTTATTTCAAATTTTAGAATGCAATCGCACTATCAATACACGTCATCAACGATTTACCTTGCGGTTGATAAATATGAGGGGTTATGAATAACTTTGTAGAACTGTTATAATTTTGATAACTAAGACAGAAAAAGCACTGAAGACCAAAAAAAACAAAAACACTCGCCCATCTACTCAGTTAATATTCATTTAATATGCGATAATTTTGATCTGTGGCATAGTTATGTCTATTTAATGTTCCAAGGTGAGCATGTTTAGTAATCAATACCAATATACCAATCAACCTGCCCTTTAACGTGTTTGCCTAGGCATTTGCATGCATGTTATGATATCGGTTGAGTTATGGCCCTTGTTGGTAAACAATGACGTATTTAATGGGGAAGACAAACCGGAAAGCGTAGCCACGGCATGTTAAAGGACTATCAGAGCGCCGCATGTTCGCCACGAAATTTGTCAGAAATAAGTATTCTATGAATCACGCATAGCATCATCATATCGTCCGTATCGCGTTCTTATAACAATTACCCACAGGCTAACGGACAGCCACTAATTTCTGTCCCAGTAATCAGTTTACAGTGCATTTTTTTCAGTATAAAAGTAATGCATCTTTGTTGGAGCAGTATACTGTACCTTATGCATCGTTAAATAGTTGCATATGAAATGATCATAAGCAACACATTTGTAAGCGAATTTTAAATCCAATTGGTGCATATGGTTGGATAGTCAAAGGACATAAGCAACATCTACGTATATACGTATCACAGAGCTTTAGCTACTGGTGTTTTCTTTTGTTGAAACAGAATAATCTTGCGTGACAGGCTAAAAACANAAAAAAAAAAAAAAAAAAAAAAAAAAAATTTTTTTTTTTTTTAACCTTTAAATACATAAGGTAACCTAATCCAGTGTAGAAAATACAAAATATCGCATAATTAAATTATCTGTTGCCTTGAATTTGTTTTAAAAACAGTAAAATATGTTAAAGTGATTATTTAAGACTTTCCTTATTTTCCCCAAAATCCGGCGTTTCGCGTGATATTCCCCCCAAATTCCGGCTTTTCGCGCTATTTTTTTCCCCTCAAAAAAGGCCAGGCCCTTTCCCCAAAATCAGATAAAAACCCCTGGGATAATCCTGCCTAATCTAGAGTGGACGAACCGGCTTTCGAACCCCTAAATATTAGATGCAATAAAATAATAGTTTTTATTACAATAACAACAAAATAAACAATGCATCCAAAAAATAAAATATTTAATACATACCTGAATGGATTTATGTATGTATATCGCAAATCATAACTTTGAAATATACTAGGTAGTTTCTACCACCCTGTCACAAAAAATCCAATATGGCCGTCTTCTTAGAGCACCTGCTTTCGAACCATGTACACAATTACAGTATAGTTCATAACTTTTGGTCCAAAACAATAAAACTTGAAACAGTTAATAACTTTAAACATTTAACTACTTATACAGATCATGTTTATACTGAAGCTTTTATTCTTCAGTGCTTGATTGGCCATGGCAAGGGCAGATGAATATGTCATTACGCCGATTGTCTCGCTCCTTGCAGCAATATATGAAATGTGTCCAATGTTTGCAGCCATTGAAGTCACACTGTGTCCATTTCGTGATCACAAGGGACACAGCATTTTTCCATTTTTTCAGGTTGAAACTGCTTGTAAACGCAGCACTTATCCTCGTCAGAAATATCAGAGTCATCTGAATATGAATCTATCTGAAAATTTATGTGTGATGGACCAGGAACAGGTTCTGGAATGGGGTAACAACAGGATTGTTTGTTTTTCTGTGAGCTGACAGACCTTTTACAGATTTTCAAGTTGGTGCTGTTTTTGCGCTTCTTGGGTGATGGTGGTTCACATAAAGGCTGGGACTGTGCTTTGCTGAAAATTTACTGACATATGTCTGATCGGGTAATTTCTTGCCTGGAAACAACACTACTTAGTGTTTTATTGATTGCTGTTTTATTATATTCTTTCTTTTTTTTATCAATAACAGACTCTGCAGCCTTGAAATAGGAGTCAACGTCAGACTGATCAGCAGCTGAGACAGGTAAAGGATCTAAAGCGACATATGGCTCGGAGGGCTTGAAGTTGTCAACAGGGACGGCTGTTCTGTCGAGAGGATATATGCCGCCTTTCTGAAAAGACACCGTTAGATTGCTGTTAGAAAGTGCTTTTACATATGCGTTTGAAGCCAGTGCTGCTACATTGAATCTAGTGATTTTGGAAGATGGATTTTCCCGCACAAATTTTTGACACATGTTGTTATAAATCTTGTGTAAGGGACCAAAGCATCCATTATCCAAGGGTTGTAGGCAATGGCTTGTTTGGGCAGGAAGCACAAACAAAAGCACATTGTTATTTTGGACCCATTCTATTACAGGAACATTGATATGTGACTTATGTCCATCAAATATCAATAGGATTTGCTGACTTGCATTTGGCCTTTGAATGTAGCGTACAAAATGGCATTCCAAGTAGTCAAGGAATATGGTAGAATTCGACCAACCACTTTTAGACATAGTGCCAGCAGAGCCAGATGTTACACATTGAAACAAGTCTTTATTCATGCGCTGCCCCTTGAATATAAAAAATGGTGGAATTTGTGTACCTAACGCATTGCCACCACCAATGATTGTAGTGATTCCTGACCTTGATGAGGTTATGGCTGGGACACATGCCTTGCCACTTACAACATATGGGGGAGAGTGTTCAGTTTGTACACCTTTTTCATCAATATTGTATATACATTCAGGCTTATTTTTTAGATCATTGTTTTTGATGACAGTTTCTAGATTATCAAAGTATGAGTTTACTGCCTGCTCAGTTGTGGATTTTGCTCTACACTGACTAAGGGCTCTAGGTTTTACTAACTCTATTTTAGGCCAACGTCGTCTGAAACCATGAAACCACTAGACTGACAATGGGTTGCCATGTGTTCGCTTCTTCAAGAACACTGTATAGTCTGTTGCCTTGGCTACAACCTCACTTATTGTGAAACCATACCCAAGGTTTGCCATATATTTAACATGGCTGACAGGTTTTGCTTCCTCTTCAGTGGAGAATAATGGACCCTGTCCTGTCATGACAGTCTGCTGATCTACCCTGCCTTTCACTCTATCTCTTAGGGTGTTGTGTGGTACACCGTACTGTCTAGCAGCAGTTTTTACTGGTGCACAAGTGTCTATTACCATTTTGTATGCATTCATCATAGCTGATGGTGAGTATCCTTTGTGTTTTGATACTCTTTTTTGTGGAAACACCTGAAACATAATTAAATTGCTGAGGAGAGAGAAAAAAGAAATGTTTCTCTAATGTCAACTTTTGCAAAGTGGATCAGCTATGTTGAACTGCACACTAAATACAATGTGGTGTAACCTATCGACATGTGATTTACCATGGTCACGTGACAATTGAAGCAGACCAAAATGTGGGTCAGCTGTCAAAAAGTTGTAAGTGTAAAATCATTGTGTATCTGACTTGTTGTACATATATCTAAACATGATTTAAAATAATAATAATATTTTTTTTTTTTTTTTTCAAAATTTGTGAAAATTTACCTGTTTATATCGCATTTTAACGAGCGATAGCTACGGTCGTCTGGTTTTTAAACAAAGGCACCGGTACACACAGATTGATGACGCGTTAACGCTCGCGCATGTGCGGTTAACGGAAAATAGAAATAGGTTCGATAGCTGGTAAGGTTCGAAAGCCGATAAGTGGACGTAATTCTCCTTTCTAGTGCATTTAAGATAAGTTAAGATGCGATTGCAATCAAGAATAAGAATATGCATGATGCTTTGAAACCATTGGCATTTATTAAATAACTTTAAGAATAATTTTGTAAGTTCAAGCAATAGCAATGGAACAGAAATACATTGGTTTATTGCTAATCTACCATTGTGATTTTCTTCAGGAGAAATTTAGCACGTTTCATGATATTTAATTATTAAATAATTGTGTTTCTTACTTAAGTTTCAACAATGGTCGCACTTAAAAATATGTTGACGTTGTCTTATGTATATGTTTTCTTAATATAATATGTTTCATTCATTGTATTCAATGGTTTTGAAATATAAAGGGTGATTCGAACATCTGGTTAATTAACAAAACAAGTAATTACATTTTTTATTTAAATGTGTTGATGTTAAAATGATGAGCTTTACATGTTAAACAATGATTGTTACGTTTATATTTCACCCAATAAACTTTTCATTGTATCATTATGTGTAGATTAATAAATGACGAGGTTAAAGTTCAATACGCAGACAAACAAGGGAAGTTGCGGTTCAATATAAATTTCCTTACAAAAGCTATGTATTTAGATATGAATTGAGTCTTGTTCAGTACATTTAATATCTGCGAGGGTTGCTAACCACTTTATACAAATTATGAACATTGGCTTAATGATTGCTTACATACAGTGTCATGGATTGTTTAACATACATTTTGCTGTGTATTCAAGCTTTGTGTCTAACCGGTAAGTGTTTGTTATTTTCTGAAAATGTATAACAGTTCCAAAACTTATGATGAGAAATAACGTGACCTCAATATATAAGTAAATTAGTAAACTCGTATCTGTTAACCTTTAATATATTGTTATGCCCCCGGTAGTGTGGAATATAGCAGTTGAACTGTCAGTCAGTCCGTCCGTCCGTCCGTCCGTCTGTCAGTCTGTGTGTCCGTCCGAAAACTTTAACGTTGGTCATAACTTTTGCAATATTGAAGATATCAACTTGATATTTGGCATGCATGTGTATCTCATGAGGCTGAAGAGTGGTGAAAGGTCAAGGTCAAGGTCATCCTTCAAGGTCAAAGTAAAATTAAACTAAAAAAAATGTTAAATGCATGTGTATCTCATGGAGCTGCACATTTTGAGTGTTGAAAGGTCAAGGTCAATGTCATCCTTCAAGGTCAAAGGATTTTTTTTTCAAAGCGGCGCAGTAGGGGGCATTGTGTTTCTGACAAACACATCTCTTGTTATATAATTAATTTTGACAATTATTAAATCCAAATTGAATAAAGGAACAGAGTTCTGCACTATCAATGATCATCAATTACCAGCCCATAATAACCATATGTACATGAACATGGGTGAACGGATGGGCTGGTTTTCATTTGCTTATATGATAAATATTCCAAAAAACGTTTTGTGTACTTTATCTAATCAACATAACTGAGGACCTGCACGATATAGCGTCAAAGTCAAAGTAGATTATTTAATTCAGATAATTATAAATATGTATGGCCGTATTTTTTTGGTCGTATATTCATTCGACATGTTCTCTCATTAACGACCTTTTTCAGAAGGTTTTGATCCGCCGTAGACTCTTTCACGTCCGTTTTGTGGAATTCTGTGTTCGTTCGATTGTCACTGTTGCCTTCTTAACCTACATGTACCCAAGGCAATGCAGTCTTACAAACATTTGCTTTTGTGATCTCCTTTTGTACGTCGTGCGTAGTCAACATTTGTTTAAGAGAGCATCGGTCAAGGCCAACGTATAGTCCTTGTCAATTCATATTGTCTATAAAGACCTAGAATAACATCTGCATTAATATATGGTACAAGGGCGCCAACCACAATACACAGTTATAGTTTAAGGTTACGTTTGAGCGTCGAATAATGTTGAAAGTATGTCGATTAGCTTAAATAATCCGAATTATTGGATATTTACATCCAGTTGCGTTCGTGTTTTGTTGTGTTTCCGATGGCCTGTTTTTGCTAGTTTAGCTCTCCTGTTTAAAAATTTACGTTTAAAATAACGTCCGCCACAAATATTCAATCAGGATTTTTTTTGCTCGGTTGATGAGCATTGTTTGTCTGCCCATTTTGTCACGCACATTCATTGTGTAATATGGATACGGAAGCTATAAATCTGTTTCTAGTGATCCTTCGTGGTTGTCCGAAGCAAACTTTACTCTAGCTTCATGTACATGCATTGTGTTAAATTGATACAGAATCTATAAGTGGGAATCATATGATTCTTTGTGGTTGTCTGAATCAATAGCAAACGTGACTCTATCTTCCTGTCAGCTCGATTACATAGTTCTAATGCATGAGTACACCTTGCATAATCTTCAAGTCGACGTACCGACTTATGACCGTTTATTTCGTTATCTCAAAACCGAGTTATTTTTTTATGTACAATCATAAGCTGTTCAGGCGTCTGAAGGCATGGTCTGATTATGTCAGCAATTCCGGTTCTTAAATGGGCCTATATATCTTGAAACCGATCTCAAGTGTGCTGTCTGGCGGACAATTTAACAATCTTCAATAGATCGAAATTATTAGTGTGTCATTCTTCTCAAGGATTGTGAATAGAATAACTCCGCCTGGCTTCATGCATCATTCTCCTAATCCATAAGTTGCACATGCCTCTAAATGTGATTTATGTAATTGATCAATATTGTGTTCATTATTTGCACACAACTATTTGGTCGATCGACATTTTTGTCAGTAGACCTAGGTTAAAGCCGTCAGAATTTTTTAAATAAACGTTTGAAACCATAACGATATATCGTTTATCGATCTTATTTTTATTTCCCGATTTCATTACGGATTTCTGTGTGTCATTTCTTACTTTTCCGACTTTCATGACACGATGGTTATAGCCGCTGTTTTTTAAACGCGGATTAAGTTTTTAATATGCAAAGTATAAAATAAGTTAAAATCATAGACATATACAAATATCACGACTATATTTGGTGAATAAGAACCACATCGCTTGCATTCAAAATTATTCTTAGTTGAAAAACAGTAACATTATGGAGAACATTTAAATGTAAAAAAACTGAATAAAATGCATAGTTAAAAGGTGATTTAAAAGCATTATTAACTAATTTAAACTTTCAAAAATTACTGTTCCCTATATTTGATTCGTGCTTCCGGTGTATGAGTAATCCAATATACGGTTTGCAAATGGACGAAATAAGTGAGTCGGATATCCTCGAATTATTATTGTGTTGTTATAGTTTTCTCAACATGCCTATATTAATCTTCATTCTTCAAGGTATTTCCATAAGATTTATTTACTTTTGTGTGGAGCATGAATGCAATGTATATTAAACAATGAATTAATATTAAAAACAAACTGGAAATGCATAGTACAAGGGTCATAGCATCTTATTCCATTTTTTACCGGAGTAAAATTGAAGTGGTTTATTGACTGATAATGTACAAACACACATTGTTTTCTTGTTTCAACATACATATTAGTTTGTTTTTTTGTTGTTTTTTTTTTAAAATGCTAAGTTGGAGGAGGTAGGTGCTAGATGGTACATGCGAGTTTTCTTTCGCATAAGCCTGATCGTATACAAACTCATTTTAGTAGTAATACTTATTTAAACATGTTTCTTAAAAATATTTTCTATCTAAAATCATCAAAATGGTGTCTCAGTTTACAAACAAATGTGTAATCGATACGGTCATTTTCTTACAGCATCAAACGTGACATTACGGAAAAGGGTATTAGAAACAGCTCCAACGCGACATGAGCTTTTGTGTTCTTGGACCTTTGATGCCGCCGCTATAGTCAGTTTGAGAAAGAATCAATATGGGACTTTCGAAAATGTATTATTTATAACAAATGACTGCAAGTTTACACCATCGACCCATCCCGATGGAATAACTTGTGGCTGCATAGACTCGGGTTTGGCGAGATGCAATATTACACAGACATTAGACAGTGGTAATGAAGAGGAGTGGATGTGTGTAGTTTCTTCCCAAGGCCGAAATAAAAATAGTAATGTTATCCATATAATTTATACAGGTAAACAACTATATTCACGGCTGCTGAAACAGTTGTGGTGGCTTCTTATGAAAGAGCAACTGCTAACGCTACTAATACTACAATAATTATAATAATGCTTCTTCTAATACTACTACTACTACGCGTATGCGTAATCGCGTGTACTTATAATGTTATTAATGCTACTATGCAGACGCGTTATATGATGTTCTATATTCTTTACTAAGATTGGGCTATTTGTTTCTTTTCAAAGAATTCAGAACGTCGACGCTTCCAGCAAATGACCACGAAACAACGACGAAAACACGTAAGAAAGCGCATTTTTTTTTTGTAAACGGATATTTTCTCTTAATAAAAGAATAATAATAGAATTTCACTTTTGTATAAGTAATACACATTATATTTTAATATCTATGATTTTCGTATATTTTGTTTTAATCAAGATCGTATTTGACCAAATGAAGGTTCTGCGTATACAAATCAACGCTATACGATGTTGCTAAACTGTTCAGATGGTATGCAAACGAGTACATGTATTGAGAATAATTTAAACTGGTATGTAAACAAAAATCAAGTAGACACATCTATGAACGAAAATCAAATGAAAATTCAGCACAAGGATAGGTATGTCTTGAATATATCATTTACCAAACGCGAAAGCAATTCTATTGTTCGTTGTGTTCAGGAAGAACGGACATTAGCCCGATCGACGATTTTTGTGATGTTTAAGATGCATTATATAATTGAACCGCGCTCTGTGAACAAGGGTTTAATGCATGTGCGTAAAGTGTCGTCGCTGATTGGTCTGTGCAGTCCGCACAGGCTAATCAGGACCGAAACTTTCCACTTAAAAAGGATTTTGCTAAGAAGAGATTTTCAATAGACGAAACATATCATAAAAGCGGAAAATTATAATAAAAATTTATCATATATAAGTATTTGAATGTATGCAACAGATACCAAAAAATGTGCATTGTATAAATGTTTCTCGAGATAATTTGATCGTTTCAGGGTGATACGTCTCTGACAAATTCACACCGTTATCGAATATGAACTCGTTAGTTTGTGTTTTTTAACTTTCGTCGCGTCCAAATATGAAACTATTTTGTACCTGTTAAATGGCCTACTGTTATGTTCATGTTTAATGTTGTTGTTAGATCCGGCGACAATCACAAGTTTCTACATCAATGAAATGCACGAGGAATTTAATATGACACTCATAGAAACGGGCAATGTAAGTATACATTGCATTGGCGAGGGAAATCCTGCACCTACGCTCACATTGATACAACATTATGCAGACGATGAACACAACAAGACATTATACACGGTCAATGGCACTCATCTTCGTTACGATACTTCTACACTTGGCAGGCAGAATTCTGGGCAATATACTTGTGTATCTTCCAACCGTTATGGCGAGGATTATAGAACACTACATTTAATTATTAAACAGTTAGAAGGTATTGGACATGTTATAAATTGTATAAACATACATGTATATTTAACAACAGTGATATCAAATATGTGCATACATACTGCTTCATAATAAAAATATTATTTATTTAAACAGTTTTTCTTTCAGAAATCGCGAATATCATGCGCGGGTCTTCGGTTACATTAACTGAAACAGCAGTGCTCTTAAAATGGACTCTTGATGACAATACGTTGTTCCACTTAGTGGAAAACAAAACTTGCTATGCAATGTACAGGACTAATGAAGAAACAGCATGGATCAACTTTTTCAAAGAGCTCAACAAGACGCTTACGCAGACGACAACAATGCTGGATCTCCAACTGATGAACCTGCGTCCTGATACTCAATACGAAGCCCAACTGATTGCAAGTTTACAGATAGGCAATAACTCAATCGCACCGTCATTAACGTTCAAGACATTGTCGTGTATGTATACCGGTAGCTTTACTGTTTGTGTGTTAAGATTGAGTGACACATTTTTTGTTTACAACAAGTCACTTATGACAAAAACCCTTACACAGGTAACAGTTCACCGATGAATATAATATATAAACACATTTTTCATTGCCAAAGTCAATGTATGTATGCATGAGTTATCGTTTATTCAAAAGAATCACACACATTTTATTAACGTTTTGTTGAAATGTAATGAAATATATTTTGTCTTCCCAAATTCTGATTGGAAGAAAATTTCGTTTTTGTTTTACAAAAGTGCTCGATAATATATTGTTTTAGATGTCTTCAAAAAAGTGTATACGATATCATACTTTATTATTATTTTTTATATGTTTACCGTTGTCAGTATATTTATGACATTCATATAACATAGTTATCATATGTGTTAGCCGTTTATGTCTGTATTAGTTTTCCAAGCAACAGGCATTGACGTCGTTGTTGGGCCTATCGTCTGTTCGGTTCTTATCATATGCGTTGGCGTTCTACTGCGAGTGTTTATGAAAAAGTCACTTCGTGGTGAGGTACAAGCGGGTAAGAATGAATATGCAATATGGCGATTCACTCGACATAATTCAAACATTCTATTAGTTATTGAATAGCTCTTTTTATAATATAGCAAATCTTAACGACTGAAAGAAATGGAATCAAATAACTTTTACTAAACGTATATCTCAGCTGGATAATTACAGCGCCGTTGCGTGTTGGTAAAACGAAAACAATCTATATACCTTTTACCATCAACAGACTTGACAAATCATTGACACATAACTATGTAATGCAAACTATTTATAATGACTTTTGCACTGCTTAACTATATTTTTGGTAAAATGCCTGTAGCAATATTAAAACAGCTTAAGCAATCAACGTACAAATGTAATGTTTGCTTGCAGATATCGATAGCATACGTATGAACGCGCCAGTTTCTCGGAGCACTATGAATGCGGTTGGAAATGCATCCGCATTTATATTATCAGACGACGATGACCATTACGACTGCATTGATATGACCAGTACACAGTCATGTATTAATCCACAAGACGATCGCAGTGGTCATTTTGAATCAGTCCCTCCTCAAGTTATTGGTGGAACAAATGTACATGGTTCGTGATTAAGATATCCATTATTTATTTAATGACTTCCACAAGACGTTCATTGAGTATCTTTTGAATATATATTACATGGTAAATTCAGTATCACGTCTTTTCCGTTATCCCATTGTTTCGTTATTTTAATGCGTTATATTAGTCACTAGCAGTAAATAAGCATTCGATTTATACCGGATAGGCAGATACACTGAACGTTTTCAATTGATATTTTATATTCTTGTACAATGAATTTCGTTCTGGCTAACAACAGCTGCCAGTATGACATGATATACTTGCTCGGTTTTCTTTTCAGGTGGAATTTGTTTGCAGACTCAAACGTATGTTATTCCCCTTGTTGATTGTAGTGTGTTGTTTTTTCTTCAATGAATATTACTTGCCTGAACAGTTCATGGTAACAATTTATTGCATTTTCCGTTCACCAATACAACTTCAGAAATTGTGTAATGCAATTCAAATAATCATAGTAATCACCAGTATTGTCTTACATTCTGTATACAGTATTTTGTTTCTGTTTAGTGTTCTAATAACCAATTATTGCGAATTATGTTCTGCTTGTATATGCACAGGCCAAATAAAGTCGATTATGACTTCATGGATCGCACTGGAAACCCGGCTGAAGACCAGTACAACTCTATGGGAGAGATGTTTGAAGGTGACATGGACGAATACATTACTGGATGCTGTCGTAGGTTATACTTAGTGTCAACGATTTATATATTCTTTGATATCAAAATTTAAATCTCACAAATAGATAATGTTGTTTCGATATGCAAAGACGTGTTTGTTGTAGTTTGCGTCGCGTGGGTGGTAGTAAACACAGTAGAAGTAGTGTTATTACAACTACTATTAGTAGTAGTATACGTTGTAGTACCAGACGTTATACATGGCGTAGCAGTAGAATTTGCCAAAGCCGTATTACAAGTACTTTAAGGTGTTGTTTATTAAACGTCATAGCTGTGGATCCAATAGCATGTTAGGTGTTCTTTGTAGTAATATTGACTTAAGGATCATATTATATTATATATTGAAAACTCGACTTAAACGATCAAAAAAGGAGCCTATCACTCTATAATTACTTAATTTGAACGCCATTTGATTAGAATATGCTTTTAAAAGGTTGTTTTTGCTTTATTTTATCCCATATTTTACAGATAGCAGTAGTTCGGACACAGATTCGACAATCTCCGACTCATGTTTACAGTACCTAACAGGTCAGCGTATTATCATTTACTAGTGTTAAATACCTGTACATCAATTACTTACGTTTCACACAAAGGTAAATTGGAACAATATGTACGTATTATCTATGCTTATATTTCATGGTCAAATATTCAAGTGCGTTGGGGTGTTTAAACTTATGCTTTAGCGTCTTTTGATGTGTCTTTTCCTGAAAAATCTAAGTTTGGCACGTTATTTTATATTTAATGTTTTTATATAATGTAGTGAAACTTCCAGTATATTAGTTTAATTGCTTCGTAAGACTTAGATGTATTGAGACGCCCGAAATCATTACTGTGTGCCTGTGTAAAAATATTTGGAACTCTGGCCCAGCAATGAATTGAACCGGAGACCCCCGGTCTCAATGCAAACACCACATCTACTAAGCGTCTACAGTTGTTTGTTGTGAAAAACTAGCAAGAACATTTACACCGCTTGATAAGTATCATAAGTAGTTCAATAATTACACAAGCAGACATTCATCATTTGCAGTATTTGTTTGCAAAATATAAAATCTTATTATATTTTCTGTATCAAAAATAAAATCGTTACGTTTCAGTGATTGACAACTTGCCGATTCCACCACTAAGGTAATGTGTTTTAAGTTACTGTATAGAAAGTAATTGTTTATGCATATCTTTTTCTAAACAAATGTTTGCAAGATAAGAATAGGCTATACGATTGAAGGATGTATTGTGTTTCAGCGATGATGGGAGGGGTTGGAGGGCGGCGGTACTGGATGATCAGTTGTTCGGTGTCAGACTGTAGTTCCGCTCAAAAACGAACAGGAATAGAACAATTGTGAAACATAGATATTTTATCAATGCTTTAGTTGAGAATTCGAATTACATACCGTTCCTAGTGGGTGGGGTTACATTCAGTGTTACAGTTTATGAAGCATAACATTGGTTTCCACTCAATGATTCGAGAACTTATATTTTGATCTCGTTTGGGATTTAATTAAGGATGGAAGGGAAAATATTCAGGTCACCGTTAGTTGATGTAGCAAACGGTTTACAGTTGAATAACTCGAGCAAGAATTGAACTATTTTAATGAAACTTCATTCTTACATAATTCTCATCCAGACCTTGCTTCGAGTTTTATATATGATACTTGTTTGTCGATTCCACCAAAACTAAAGTATAACATTTAAACGAATCCTGTTTATGCGATTGCGCTTAATAAAGCAAATTCAGCGTTCGAAAAGTTTGGTTTTTGAAGAAGTTCATATTTTCAAAATTCATAAGAGTGAAGCTCTGCTAAAACCCTCGAATCATAATCGGGTTTTTTTAATTTTACCATTGTCTTCAACAGTGAATATGACGATGTTGCGAACACTTCGAGGCAACCACATTCATAACAAACATGGTCCCTTTACAGAATGTGGGTATGTTGTTATACGTGCTAATGTCTTTATAAATGGAAATAATGCTTCTTTTGAATTAGCGCGCGCGTGTGTGTTAATGTAATTTATAAGTTTTAATATGTGATTAAGAACTATGTTCTTTCAATCATAGTGCTATTATTTCAAGACCTTGGTCACGTTACTACGTCTTCTACATTCCGACATGGCAAGGTGACGATTTGATTATACTTGTAGCGAACCAACAGAGACCTGAAAGGGACTTGGAGGACATGGATAGGTTTTGAGCATGCTCGATATGAGGACGTAACAGGAACTTGGACGCAGTGCGAACCTTGTATATACCGCATATGGACCTGATAGAGATGCAGTGCGAACCTTGTATATACCGCATATGGGCCTGATAGAGAAGCAGTGCGAACCTTGTATATACCGCATATGGACCTGATAGAGAAACAATATATCACCTTGTATATACCGCATATAGACCTGGCAGAGATGAAGTGTATTACCTTGTATATACCGCAGTGCGAAACTTCTATATACCGCATATGGCTCTGATAGAGATGCAGTGCGAACCTTAAATACCGCATATGGCCCTGCTAGAGATGCAGTGTATCACCTTGTATATACCGCATATGGACCTGATAGAGATGCAGTGCGAACCTTGTATATACCGCATATGGACCTGATAAAGATGCAGTGTATCACCTTGTATATACCGCATATGGACCTGATAGAGATGCAGTG
The DNA here is from genome assembly GCA_007657795.1 of Dreissena rostriformis. Classification (NCBI taxonomy): domain Eukaryota; kingdom Metazoa; phylum Mollusca; class Bivalvia; order Myida; family Dreissenidae; genus Dreissena; species Dreissena rostriformis. The sequence continues at coordinate 44,978 of VMBQ01006124.1, read as the reverse complement.
TATCACCTTGTATATACCGCATATGGACCTGATAGAGATGCAGTGCGAACCTTGTATATACCGCATATGGACCTGATAAAGATGCAGTGTATCACCTTGTATATACCGCATATGGACCTGATAGAGATGCAGTGTATCACCTTGTATATACCGCATATGGACATGATAGAGATACAGTGTATCACCTTGTATATACCACATATGGCCCTGATAGAGATGAAGTGCGAACCTTGTATATACCGCATATGGCCCCGATAGAGATGCAGTGCGAACCTTGTATATACCGAATATGGACCTGATAGACATGCAGTGCGAACCTTGTAAATACCGCATATGGGCCTGATAGAGATGCAGTGCGAACCTTGTATATACCGCATATGGCCCTGATAGAGATGCAGTGCGAACCTTGTATATACCGCTTATGGACCTGATAGAGATGCATTGTATCACCTTGTATATACCGCATATGGCCCCTGAAAGAGATGCAGTGCGAACCTTGCATATACCGCATATGGATCTGAGACAGTGAATCACATTGTATATACCGCATATGGCCCTGATAGAGATGCAGTGCGAACCTTGTATATACCACATATGGACCTGATAGAGAAACAATATATCACCTTGTATATACCGCATATAGACCTGGCAGAGATGAAGTGTATTACCTTGTATATACCGCATATGGACCTGATAGAGATGCAGAGCGAACCTTGTATATACCGCATATGGACATGATACAGACGCAGTGCGATTCTTGTATATACCGCATATGGACATGATAGAGACGCAGTGCGATTCTTGTATATATATATATTGCATATGGACATGATAGAGATACAGTTCAGGAGCGTGGCGCTGACGTGGACGTGTGCACGTCAGTTGATACATCTTCTTAATTTCTTATCTTTGAGGTAAAAATGATTGTAAATGTTCATGTTTCAAAATTTAAGCATTTCACTTTATTAAATGATTTTTCATTTTCTTTTTTTGGTCTTGATTCGAAGACAATTTGTAAGCATGCAAACTATAATTTTGATATATGATGCATATGTTATGATTAAATCTATCGAACCAAACTTGGAACGTGTATCTACAAAATACACAAAGTAGTATCATGCCTGCGTAATTAAAGTAGTTATATCATGAGATGTAATTGAAAATTAATAGAGCATATTATGCAGAGATTTCATTGACTTGAACGAAACAGACCTTCAACCAAAGGATAAAAAAATAATTTATACGAGAAATAAAAAATCCCTATACGTTTGATTGTTTTGCCTGTATTCGAACAGAGGAAAATATTAACTGGTGTGAAAAGAACGGCACCTAGGAAAGACATTTCACCTCGCTCAATTGTTTATTGTTAACATGACGCTCGAACAATAGCCAAGTGGGCGATGTTTCGTTTGTGATTTTTTTATTTCCTTATGCTATATTTACTTTTATGTTCGTGTTTGAGTTAAAGGTCTTAAGTGGAGGCTGTAACAATTGATTTTCGCCTGTAACGCAAGCACCTCTTTGACCTGTTGTAATTGTTATTACAATAGACAATGATGAATCAGGTCAATAACTTAAGAACGCACTGAGATATTTTTAGAGAAACTCCAGACATTCCAGTTTTCAATGGTTAGGATGAGGAAATATATAGCCTTTAATAAAATAAATAGTAATTTAAGACTGATAGACTGAGTAATTGTACTGAAGCATTGAATAAAGATTCATTTTACTCTCAGAATCTGGGATATCATTTTGAATGGCTGTAGTCTAAGTCAACTTCGCCTTTACAAAATGAGAACACGTAGTTTGCTCTCATTAAATTGAAAATTGTGTGAAAAAAAATAAAATGTAATGCATATTGATATGTAAACAGCTATTGTTAGGATTTTGCTTATGTATGCTTCTTGAATTAGGTTGAGAAGAAGGTCAATTTAATTGTACATNGCTACGCTCCTGAATATCGCACTGTATCTCTATCATGTCCATATGCAATATATATATATATATATTGCATATGGACATGATAGAGATACAGTGCGATATTCAGGAGCGTAGCGCTGACGTGGACGTGTGCACGTCAGTCGATGCATCTTCTTAACTTCTTACCTTTGAGGTAAAAATGATTGTAAATGTTCAGGTTTTAAAATTTAAGCATTTTACTTTATTAAATGATTTTTCATTTTCTTTTTTTCTTGATTCGAAGACAATTTGTAAGCATGCACACTATACTTTTGATATATGATGCATATGTTATGATTAAATATATCGAACTAAACTTGGAACGTGTATCTACAAAATACACAAAGTAGTATCATGCCTGCGTAATTAAAGTAGTTATGTCATGAGATGTAATTGAAAATTAATAGAGAATATTATGCAGAGATTTCATTGACTTGAACGAAACAGACCTTCAACCAAAGGCTGAAAAAATAATTTATTCGAGAAATAAAAAATCCCGATTCGTTTGATTGTTTTGCCTGTATTCGAACAGAGGAAAATATTAACTGGTGTGAAAAGAACGGCACCGAGGAAAGACATTTCACCTCGCTCATTTGTTTATTGTTAACATGACGCTCGAACAATAGCCCAGTGGGCGATGTTTCTTTTGGGATTGTCTTATTTCCTTATGTTATATTTACTTTTATGTTCGTGTTTGAGTTAAAGGTCTTAAGTGGCGGCTGTAACAATTGATTTTCACCTGTAACTCAAGCACCTCTATGACCTGTTGTAATTGTTACAACAATAGACAATGATGAATCAGGTCAATAACTTAAGCACGTACTGAGATATGTTTAGAGAAACTCCAGACATTCCAGTTTTCACTGGTTAGGATGAGGAAATATATAGCCTTTAATAAAATTTAAAACATAAGTAATTTAAGACTGATAGACTGAGTAATTGTACTGAAGCATTGCATAAAGATTAATTTTACTCTAAGCATCTGGGATATCATTTTGAATGGCTGTAGTCTAAGTCAACTTCGCCTTTACAAAATGAGAACACGTGGTTTGCTCTCATTTAATTGAAAATTGTCTGAAAACAAATTAATGTAATGCATACTGATATGTAAACAGCTATTGTTAGGATTTTGCTTATGTATGCTTCTTGAATTTGGTTGAGAAGAAGGTCAATTTAATTGTTCTTATATATATATAAGTGACAGTGAATATCACGCGCAATGTCATTTGTGTATACAAAAAAGAAGGGGGCCAAATATGTACCCTTGAGAAAAACCAAACTTGGTGGGTAACGAGTCAATGTTTGCAGCCAGAAATTACAACACGGTGGCACTGTATTCTGTAATTTACTTGTTTTAATGAAGATTGAAGATTGAGATACCACTTAGTGGGAGCTTATGAATTAGTCCTTCTTGCCATACTCAATCAAATGTCTTTGAAATGTCACAAAATTAGGATCTAACCGCTTTACCTTCATCAAGTAGTTTACAAAGAGAGTGCTATACCGAGACTAATTGGTTGACTGTGGTATCTTGTGGTATGAAACCTGGTTAAAAGTTGATTATAAAGTCAGTAGTCCTTAAATGGTTAAAGGTCTGTTTGTTCTTCTGTGCAGGGTTTCCATTTCACACTTTTGACTGCAGTTTGCTGTCTGGCAGTGTAATTAGATAACGCATTTGTTTGGATAATCCTTCTACCAGTAACACTTTCTCGCTTCGATGTTTTGCTCGTTGTTTCCATGTGTGTTTAAATGTTTGTATTCATGATTTTATCTAGATCTTTTTCGTGTGTGCAATGTAAAATACAAATCGATCCAGTTTGTCGTCATGAGGCTGTCACATATGCAAATTGTGTTGTAAATAAAACCGCTAAATAGTTACGGTTTGTTATATTTCACTTGTTTAGATTGTAGTTTTTTACATTTTTGAAATAGTTGCATAGTAAATAACATATCGAACGCATTCACTATGTTTAAAACTCGTTTCAATATGCTTGGCAAGCCTCGCCTTTTGCTACGAATTTTCTGATATAACATGATATCAAAAGTAAACAATCATATATTCTCTATTTATGTATATCGCAAAAAAAAAAAAATGAAATTCATAACTGTTTATAAGCGTGATTGAGTGCTTGCGAAGAAAACTTGTATAGGAACTGGTCACGTGCCTTAAATATCATGTTTAGCGGATTCTCAGTTTAATGTCTTTCAGATAATAAATATTTTTTTGAAATAAATACTGAAAAGAAAATATAACATTTAAACAACAATGGTTGTTTCTTTTGTCCTAATATATAAGTATTCGTTTCACGAGCATTTGTAATGCGTATACAATTAAAAAAAAAACATATGCACAAGGCAGAGGAAACAAGCATTTACGTTTATATTGATTATTGTCCGTTTTGTCTTAAATAAACTCGCATCATACCTTGAACAGATTCTTTTTAATAAGCTATACACATTTTCTTAAAGTGTTTTGAGCTTTATCTGAACACAAAAATAGTGTATAATATATTTTGCAATGCCTACTTAGAATAAGAGAACTATAACATAATAACAAACACATACTATAAGGAGTTATGTTCTAAGCTGCGAACATTGTTAGTCATCTGGTTGTTTACTCTAGTACTACAGAAACTGACATTTGCGTCCTTTACACATATTTGAATCTGTATTTTAAGAGATATCTATAGGAGATTAACACTTCAATTCGATATTATTTCATAAATACAATTTATTAAGTACGTTCGCATACAATAAAGGTTAAACGGATACAATAACGTAGCACCGAACCTTAAACATTAAACTATGTCAACTGACGTCAACGACTAGAAACAATGGTAGTGTAAAGCAGTTTAAAAGCATACCAAATCTTACATTGAGCCGACAATAAATCAATTAAAAAGGACATACATAATTAACCATAAAGGTGTCTTGTAAGTCAGTGAAAACAAACCAATATACAAACATGATTAAAGCCCTCAATATTTAAACGATAAAATTGTGTCGTGGTCTGAAAACACTGGGCATAATGCTTGTGCGAAAATTGTCATCCCAGATTAGCCTGTGCAGTTCACACAGGCTAATCAGGGAGGACAATTTCCGCTTTTATGGGATTTTTTGTTTAAATGATGTCTCTTCTTAGCGAAAATCAAGTTTAGGCGGAAAGTGGCGTCCCGGATTCGCCTGTGCGGACTGCATATGCTAATCTGGGATGAGACGTTACGCACATTCATTTTGCCCAGTTTTCTCAGAACGCGACACAAATGCTGAAATACTGCTGGCGCTTACACCGTTTAAAAGATATGTCAAACTTAACCATTTATCACAATACACGCAAATAACATTAATGTAATATAAACATGTCAATAAATATCAACTACCAATAACAGAGAATAAAAGAGAAAACTGATCCAAAAGAATTATTCTAGAGGTATATAACCATCAGAGAAACCAAATAACGAATTTCTTGGAAAAGTATGCCCATATTTCCACAGAAGTGTTTTGGTTGCAAGAATTTCGCTTCTCACATCTGTGATGATGATCCTTTGGATCGTCATTTTTATTGTCTTGGGCTTCAGCTTTATTTCGTTATTATATGTTATATTGTTTTTATGGAATTTGTGCGAGGCGTAAACTCTTCAGTTATTTAGAATGCAAATGCAGCCAGCTGAATAACACACTAAAACAAAAACTCATACTATTGCCGTATCAAAAAGTTAAGTTCAGTAATAAGTAATTACTTGCCTTAACTATTTTCTTAAAACGTTACTTTTTGAATTCTATAAAACCAAACAATTCAATTGTATTTGTCGTGTCAGAATTGTGAAGTTTGTTTCAGCGCGGCTATTACTCATATGTTTAACAGTATATTAACATGTTTAACTACTGAAGTATATGTTGTTTTCGAAACAGACACATTGCTTCTTAAATTTTAAGTTATTTATTTTATTTTAAATATAGAAATGCGTTATTAACGTAAAGAGTAACATCTCTCGCTACCCAGTAGGTGTAGCAGTTGCATACAAAACCAAGACACATCATTTTTAAAGTGACATAAATATACAAAAATATGAAAATATGTAAACTTCCCCCAAAAGATTGCAATAACCGGTATTAAACATTAAACATCATATTGTAATTAAACATCATATCATCAGTATTAATGATGTTTTTGAAAGGAGACATATAAAAAATGGTTAACGTTAGGGACAACAATTATATATTGTTAAACCGTATTGCTACCAGTCGAATGTATCTGTTAAGTAATAGCATCTGAGATTCATGAGCAAAAGAAGCGTTTGTTTTAACACAACACATTCGAAGATGTTGCACTGAATACCAATAAAAATGTGTGAATACAATAGTAAAACTTTATTGACCATGCAAAATGTATCAAAGTAAATATCTGTAATAGTTCTGATATTCTAGTGTATAAACAGCGTGCATTATTTATTGCCCTTTTCATGAAGATATTTTCATATGCAATACAAATATTTATTTTGTTTTGAAATTAATGTGCACAAGTTGTTTTCCCATTTGACTTTAACGTTCAGGTCGGATTGTTTTCCCAATGTTACCCTCCCCCATCCGCCTTATGTTATATATTGTGTGGAATACATTCCATGTGATGTTACGGCTTACCTTGAATTTTGATATAATTTCCGGGACTTCTGCGACACTCTTATAAACTCCTGACCATGTAATAGTCATGTTGTTCAAAACAAGATCATCTTCAAATTGATTCATTTGCTGAAACGCACAATGAGATTGGGTCAAGCATATTTTTACTTCAATTTTAAAATATAATTATTCAAATCAATTACTGGATCTTTCGAGTGTGTTAAGTGATGTTTGTTGTCTGTCTTTGAGCCTGATATAAATGTCAATTTGATATGGTTGACATTTGTGAATAGTTATTTCTCTACGACCGAGTATGTTTAAAGTCACTTATGTACCACACAACACATACATGATCAATAAATAATCAGAGAATACAAGTACAACTCACACCTGTGTAGGATAATTGGTGTCACAATATTTGCAAGTAAAAAATGTTATAAAAAAGCCGCCCTCAAAGATTATTTATACCCTCTTATAAGATGATTGACACTCCGTAGTTGATATACATTAATTAAGGAACTTTTGCCGCTCACTATTTTACATAATCAAAGCAACAACATTGATATTTTATTTTGAAAACCAGAATCTCAACAAAACATTTCACTAGTATATGTCATTGCGTTTATATCAATGTTTACACAGTAAATACTCTAATTAATACATGTATGACATTCATTTTTCAAACATACTTCGCGTATGGATGATTGGTTGTAGCTTGCTTCGTTCACGATCGAACAAAATGCCATCCGCTACACACTGCTTTTACAACAGCTTTAATCTGATAGATTTATTATTTAATATTGTAATATATATTTTACATAATCGAAATATGCGTCACTATTCATATTTGTTCATATTACTTATCTTATAAATCTCATACTTTTCTGGATCTAAATAGTATTTAAAATAATACAAACGTAAACAACGTGTGTGCCTGACCGTGTTGTTATCGCATTTGATAAGTCAAAGCATGAGATCAATGGTAAGATTTTAGTTGTTCCAGGAATGTCTCACGAGGCATGGTCAAGTGTACTTGCTTAAGATACTTGTAAAGCCATATTTTAGATACGCAAGTATTGTGCAACACACTAAAGAAGCGAAATAATTAGTTAGACGCAATTAATTCTAATAACTATAATGAGTAAACAACAACAACATCGTAAGTGTATTTATTTGCAATATTTACATTAAAATTTACATGTAAGTACGCAAAGATATAGATACGTAATAGGCATGAAGAAACTGTTGAAACGTTACAGACATTTTGTCTGTCTGTTTGTCTCATTTAAAGATATATTATAATGATATATTATATATATAATTGCTTACAACACGTGTTCCGCTGTAATTATAGCTGATGCGTGTCTACACCATATTACTCACACTAATTTCATAAAGACAGAACTCAAACAAAACTACAATTCTCACCATCATCGAACTATCTTTAAATTAAATTCATTTTTAAGGTCTATGATTAACAGTTTTTGTGTATATTACATATTGAAAACCGAACAGCAGAAATATGTTTTCTGCATTATATGTAAATGCAGATTAAACATATAATAGATCGTAGAATATGGATTATGTTGCCAATGTTTTCAATCGACTGTTCAAGTACCAGAATATCTTAAATATATTCCCCCCCCAGCGTTTTGAAGGCATTTTGAAGGTCCAAAAAGAGCGAAACCTAAAAAATTATATCAAACTGCACATTTGATATCGCACGCCAAAAACTAAAATAACAACTAAACCTGCAATTTATCTATACTTTGCCCTTTATTAGAAATGGTGCACTTTCAAAGTTGCCTAAAATATTCACCTGTGTCATGGGCTTTAAAGGTGTGTGCAACACTGCTATATCTAATTATATATTCGAAATTGCAAATGTAACTTGTCGTCATGGTCGTAATATACTTTCATCTGTCAGTGATGATTCATTTAGCTGTGACCATTATTAAGTAGAATGTATAATCATTTGTGTACGTTATACTTAATTAGATCAGCATCATTGTTGGATCGTTTTATCAGCTGCAAAAAAAAATAAGAGTTTCTTTTATTGTTTAATCAATGTATTAAGTTATTAAACTTTTTCTATTATAGTGCACTACATTAACTGAATTTATGTTAAACATTATAATATGATTCGATTGTAGTATCTTTAATTGATTAATATTTTAGTTGAGTACACATTCGTTTCAGAGATAATGGTGTAGTACAAAGTTTGTTGGAGATCAATACTTTGCAATAGGGCAATAATTTATCTCCTCATATGTCTCTAACTATTTTTATTACAGACAAAGCAAACTAAATGGCAGAGTCATATTAGCTAGCACGGGATACCGCAATTGGATGAAATGCTCAATAGCACAAACTATTGTTCACAGCGTTCTAAGTGGCGTGGTTGAATCGGAGATCGATGCTTTTCAGAAGGACGTACTGCAAATTATTTAGTATTCAAAGGGGCTAGCATCAAGCACAACCTGCAACCAAAGTCAAACTCCAAACCTTCTTCCACGCCCCACTCCAAAACTGCCATTTACACCGCAACATATGTTCTTTCAACATTGGACCAAGCCTTCAACGAAGACAATGCCCTACACATGGTCTATGTGATAATATGTGTAATGAGATAATTGATACACATCGTTTTCGAGGACCGTCCTGAAAAAACACGGACTCTACGAAATGGTATACTATTGCATGGACAATTGCGAAGTGTTTTATGCCGACAGATGATTACACTAACGTAACCTCAATTGCTGAAACTGATTTTAATGGTTTAATCAATGTCATCATCAACTGCATTCGATTTCAACGTCACTTCCAAGACGATTTATCACAGCGAAGTTATACTTGCACGAAGGTAAAGATAGTATTCTTGCTGCAGAATGTAAAAATATAATTTACCGACATCATATTTTGAAAAGATTTTAACACACAAGTCTCATAAGTTTTTGTTTTCGTATAATGCGTGCACTCTGTGATCATTATATATTCTTGGTTGATTCTAAAACTAATTCTACTTTTACGATGTAAAGGAACATTTCATAAGCCCTATCGATTTTGTGTATGTGCTTTTTTCTGGTCGTACACACGTAGAAGTGCATGACATTTATTTTCGTTCTATCTGGGGTTGCTTACACAATCCCAAGCACACGCCGTGTGTCTGCACGGCCGTATTGTGTCATAAGCAAAGTGCAACAAAACCTGCTGACATCTTATGCTTTTAGGTTCGGGAAAATTGCAGAGGGTTAAGGCAATCACCTACAATGAATTTGACTGATGACGAAATGAACGAGTTTATAGATTCGCTTGACATCATTCTCAATGACACGGTATTCACGCAGGTTCTAGTCATACATGTACGAGTCGTTATTTGACCAAGGTAAACACTACGAGCAAAAGAATGTTGATGAGTAGGCCAGTCACGATTCACCGGTAAACAGTATACACACGTTTAATTGCGTTATTGTATTTCAAATTTGTTGTGAACATGGACCGTTTAAACATAACTAAATTGAACAGTAACTATTACAATTGCATTTTGTTTGAGAAGTGTTACTATGGATTGAGCATTGAGAATTAAATTGAATACAGACGAAATCTATAAGAGGGAATAAGTCATTTAAACGCAAGAAAAAGTCATTTACATGTATCTATTTTTTTAATAAATAGCCTTTCATATATAAGCGTTCGAATATCATATATCATCTTTCACTTAGTTAACAACATAGCGTGCAAGGTCGACACAGTCTTGAATAGCAATAATTGTATTAATAATTATGTGACTTCATAGATGTATACCCTCATAAATATCGTGATTCATATCGCGATACAGTGTTACTTTATCGCGATATATAGATAACTACAAGTTACTCCCCTTTGGTTTTGTTATAGAGCTTGGATTAAAATAACACAATGGCGAGGCTTGCCTTAACATGTTTTATTCGTAATGAGCATAATATATTACAAAACGATAGAACAGTTTCCTTATATTACAAAACGATCAGGCAGTAACCTGTTTTTCTGTTTATCATACCTCTCTCTAAGTCCCCGTTTTAAAAGAAATAATTAAAACAAAATCGCTACGACGCTGCATTTTTAGCGGGAATGAATATGATCGTTGACGTTTGACTTGTTACTAATGACGTCATGAGCACTTGCGCTTAATATTTGTAAAATATGTTTTTCGCTGTTTTGTTTGCTTTTTGTGTCTAAAATATAATACATCCTGGTATCAAAGTGTTTGTTTTGTTGAATCTGATTTTATTTTACTAAACATGATGACTTTATAGTTCATTCCGAGTAGAATGACTTACATCCAAACATCGACTGATTTAACAACTTCCTGTCGAACATGACGTCATCAGCATTTACACATTCATTTTAAATATTTGGAAAATACGTTTTTTGCTATTTGTGTTGCTTTCTGTGGATAAAATGTAATACATCTTGGTATCAAATTGTTTGTTTTGATGAATCTGATTATTTTTGACAATAAAACAAAACATTGTAATTAAGTCTTAGTAGCCTCCACACATGACTGATATATGAACTTCCTGTTGACCGTGATATAAAAAAAGATATCAGGCAACAGGATATCAAGCAGATATCAATGTGGTGGTATGATAAATTGTGGTACGCTCATGACGCTTCGCGACATGCATACATAAACGCAACGTAAAAACCCAGATCAATTATTTGTGTATTTTCGTTGCCTTATGTTCTACTAAGTAATGAATTACAGCATAAATAAATATATATCAGTGGTACGATTGCAATAATAATCGACTATCTTGTTTTACAGCTAAAGACAGACATACTGCATATTTCGGCGGCTGACTTGAACTGTTCATTGGACGATGCAAAACAGTCGATGAGGGCTGTTCATGGAACTCTCAAGAAAGAATTGTTGATTTGGACATGCAAAGATTAAGTCACAGTCTTGAAACAATAAAGGAAATACAAACTATTATAGACGAAGTCCGTTCCCTTATACAAATACATGCCTCGAAAGATCATATAAAACGTCTTTACTACTTTTATGACAGAAACAGAGATTATAACAAAGCTCGCGAGCTTAAAAGAGCTGAGTGTATACAAGAAGAATTGTATTCCATTCAAAGTGAAGTCGAAGAATTACTCAAACAGGCTGAAACGAATAGGACAAATACGAAATGACCGGGATCCCAAGCGACCCACTGAGTGTATACTATTCCGACTTTTTTTACGAAATGATTCGGTATTTTCATGTTTTTTTTTGCCTAGTTTGCAATATTTCAACACATTTGAATAAGATAATTGTACAGTAATTGATATAGGTATCGCTTTAATTTTGCACATGAACAATAACATGTGATTTCAATAAAACATCATTGCAAGCTACAATATTTATTAAAAAAAAAAGGTTTATAGTATATGTTCGTTGATTATCAAACAAATATAGGATTTTTTTTGTTTATAAAGGCAAACGCTAAAGAAGAAACCTTTTAACGGTTTCTTTGTCCAAATTTCGCGTTTACTGAGCAATGGTAAAGTTAGTGTCTGCGTGTACGTTTGTAGCATAATGTTCGTATTTCAAGTTGTGCACAATTTCCTGTAAATACTATTAAGTATGAAGTTTTTTATTTTAACTATTGCTTCATATTTTAAGAATCAGGCAAAAAAGAAAAAGGAGATAGAGCGTATATGTCATATTTGATTTTGTCAGTGTTTAAACACGTATGATACGTTGTAACTAAATATAATTCCTTGAAATAATTAGTAAACGATATTAAAATTTTACACACTTGACTTCTACAAAATGCATTCAAATACTGCACCTTGAGCTAAAACTGTCCACACACCGGGTCTCATGATATATATAGACTTGTAATCAAAATAACTGTAATACATCTTTTTGTGTAAAACTACAATCTAGCAGTTTGTATAATAAATTGCAAATCAGTCACATCCAACGTGTTTGCAAATCATTCCCTTGTGATATTAAATGGCCACGACCCACGGCTTACATTGTTATATCAACTTGTTCCATTTTCCAACAAGCGACTCAGTGAATTTTCTCCGTCAATGTAGCGACAAGCTCTGTTTGTTTAAAGTATATAATAGGGTCCACGAAATCACGTTACCGATCATCGTGATCCTTTTGTTAAATACGATGTTTTATTTAATGTTAAGTGATATCTTATTGGAAATTCTCGGAAAACTCATTCATTATAATTTATAACGTAAGGTATATATTTTTCTAGTCATTACCCCCTAAAGGTTTAGTCACCGTGTTTCCTCCCTTGATTTTACCTTTAGACATGTTAAACAAATGAAATAAATAAATACATTGTGTCCTGATGATATTAGTGTTTTTATTTTCTAACTTTACTCAAAAGGTAGTTCACGGTATAATATCGATATAAACAATTATTCTCTATTATAATAATACAACGCCTTACCTGACAAAATTCATTGCTAAGGAGTCTCCTCGGTCGTTACGGACCAAGATGCCAACCAGAAAATGTCTGCAAGAGTACTTTTACTCCGATTCTGTGCTCAGGGTCCAATTATCCGAAATTGTGTTTTAGATGCCGCCTTTCCAAATCAATAACGTTTACATTTCGATATTAGTCTGACGTCACCAACTCCATTGTAGGTATTGTACAATATGGTTTGTTACATATGAAAACATATGTGTAATCTATCAAGCAGTATTAAGTAGGGCATTTAAAAAAAAGTTTTAAATATATATATTAAAAAAAACAATGATAAATTGTATACTATGTCCTAATACATTAACTTTGACAAACATAAATATCAATTGTATGATTGCATAGAACTGCTTTAAGAAAACAAATGACTGAGAAGAACGTTTGTACACTATTTATTAGTTGTAACCTGAGAATAATACTGTACTGTATTATTTAATAGTTTAACGGTTTAATAATCAGTATCCTGACAATGCCAATTAGTGAAATGCGTAACATTGATTTAGAATGCTAGGGTATCAAATATCAATCTTACTTAATTAATTGCGCCAAATATTACGCATTCACTCAAAAACGTATTTTTTGCTTTTTTTTTTTGAGACGTAAATCATAATGCAGTTTTCGACATTGTTGCACGTAAAGTAGCATAAATGAATATTTTCACATTGTTTTCATTGTATGTGACCGTGACCTTTTGTCGCTTTTCAGATGAAGGCAACTCAAATCAAAACGGTCTTAATCATTGATTGGGCTTGGTGTTAGGGCAAATATCAGCCTTAATAATGTACGTTTCACATCGAATATACGCTTTAATTCAACATGGCGTCGGAATGTTAATATATCTGTACCTAATAGCTACCTAATCAATATATTTATCATCGATTACTCAATGCATTTTTTTATATTTTAGCCAATACTTTTAATAAAATAAAAATAGCAACGTCGTTTTTAAGTTTTATTAAAACAAAGAAATAAAATTCGCATGCGTGCGTGTTAGTTGATTGAAATCATAAGTAGATCAAAAAGAGTGCAGCGTAACAGGGTACACGTAAAGAAGCAAAAACGTGTGTACAAATGTGTTTCGTTTGAGAAACACAACCATTATATAAAGTCGTCTGATCATACAAATAGCTTGATACAACAACAATCATGCATGCTTTGCCAACATTAGATCTTCACGTAGTTTCTTTGCTAGTGATATGAAAAATGTATAATACTACGGTGCGTTTAATGGAACATTTGCATTACTTGGCCCTTTACATGTGTAATGAGTTACACGTGAAGGTTGTGCTTGTTGATAGTGTAATGTTAATTAATATTTATAAATTTAAATCATTTAGAAATAGGTACTAGTTAGATATGGTTATATTGCATTCACTTAAGTTAAGTGTTTTGGTTATTTGTCGTTTGTTTCATATTAACAATACATTATATGCGTTATATGCCTGCATATTTACCATCGTTTATTTGACCCACATAATTTTAACAGCATCGTAGATGTATACGCTGTGTGCTTTCTCAACTAAACTGAATGCATTGTGAGAATGTGCGTAGCAGTGAAAATATAAAAACACGTTAAGACGATGCTTATGTTCCGCTAGTTATATCTATCTTAAGCTGCATAGTAGCCGTTCGATATATACGTGCGTCCGTCCGAGCGTTTGCGTATGCGTGTTTTCCATTGGGCCACAATGTTTTTTCAAAACATATACTCAAGACAATGATGGTATGTGTTATTTTGAGAAGAATATAGTTTATTTTATAATAAATAATGTGCCCACATGTACTTTGAACTGAAGTGAGCTGCCTAGTGTTCTCTTTTTAACTTTATGCGTACCTAACCCAATATAGTATATTAACGTGCCGATTTTATAAATTGAAAGTATTATAGCAAATTTTAAATATAAGGCGTCCGTTTAAAAACGGATGATCAAATAAGGAACAGTGGTAATTTTCACTGTTTAAAAATGTGAGTTTAAACATCGTTGACAGTGCTCCTCTCGGCAGATAAACAAAGTGAAACGCTTTCAGTACATCTTTCCCTTTTAACATATCGTTTCAATTAACAATTCATCGTATTCATTGAAAACACATTTTTCGTATTATCGGATGCTTAAATTTCGTCAACATGGGAAACGAAACCGCAGAGGATTTAAACAGATATATGTTTAATAAAATAGGTTGGGTTACTTATTTTATTGGACTAGAGACTGTGATAGGCTTCATCGGAAACGTAACTGTTATTCTGGTATTTGCTTGTGGCTATCACCATTGCAGTTTCCGTTGCTTTGTCCTCTATCTGGCCGTTCTTGATCTATTGAGCGTGTTCACGACACTTCCAGGAGAGATGGTCACCCAGATCTACTGGTACATCTACCCATCGATCGAATGGCTCTGCAAGATGAAGTCTTTCTTCAACATGTTCACCATCACCGGAGAAACCGTCTGTCTGTGCGCAATAGCCGTCGATCGCTACCGGAAGTTGTGTCGGCCACATGGATGGCAGATAAATCAGCGACGTGCATTCTTCATTTGTATTGCAATTTATATAATAGCGGCAATATTAGCGGTTCCTGATCCAATACTATGGGGAGTTCATTCCTACGTGGAGAGAAATATAACACAAACTTTATGCGAGAAAGACCAAGATTATCTTCACAGTGGGTTTCAGCACATTTATGTTTATGTTATTATTGCGCTTATGTTGTGTTTTCTTTTATTAGCAATTATCCTCTATGTTCTGATTGCATTGGTATTTAGCAAACAACATAGTGACACTCAACATGTTTTAATGAAAGAAATCCATGGAAGGACAGAGCAATCATATATTATCCCTGAAAGACAAACGTTTGAAAAGGGATCAACATGTCATGCAAATCTAATTACGTTCTTATTTCAATGCTTTCAATCCGAACGGAACCATGCAACGCCAGAGACCTCACCAAAAGAGAAAACATGTCAAAATGTTACAATAAAAACGTCTGTTAACGAACAGTTGAGCGACTATAACGAACATCGTATTGCAAAGACACATAATGTGACTGTTCCAGACAACGATTATCTGGATGGTTTTACATCGCTGAAGGTATGTTTAGATGATACAACTGCGGAGTCTCCTGTACACGTAGAAATTCAGCTTGATAAGCTGCCAGGAAATACACCAAACGCAAATAAAAGTAAAGCAAAGACAACCAAAGAGAATGAAGCAGATAAACAAGCTGATAGGTTGAAACAAAGACAATTTCGAAGAAAAACTAAAATCCCTCTTATCTTAAGTGTAATATTCACTTTGACGGCTTTATTGTATCTTGTACTTCTTGCAATAGTAAGTTCAGACAATGTGTTTCTTCGTGACATGTCAGATGAAAATAAAGGGGTTTTGTTATTCTCAATACGATTGGTATTTATTAATCACGTGGTTAATCCATTTGTATACTGGTTTTTGGATAAAGAATTTAAAAGAATTGTAATTACACAAGTATTAAAGTTGAGGAAATGCTGCAATCGCATGCAACAACTGACATAAAAACGAAGAAAATGATTGTACGCATTTTACCTTCTTGATTGTAAAATTGCTATTGAGAATAACTTAAAACTATATGTAACGATATATAGTTTAAGTTTTATTTAAAACATGTAATGCTATAATGCGTAAACCTTGGTATCTGTGTAATGTATATTACGTGTTGCAATTTGTAGATAGGTTACCAGAACGTAGAAAGTGTATTAAAATAAATATTTTTGCAAAACTCGTTTGAGATATTAAATTGTATTCACTCTTATTTGCATTGTTTTCATAAATGAACGAGAATAGTTGTATGAGCCGCTATACGAAAAAAACAAAGGCGTAAAATGCTTGCTAAACGTTAAGGAAGACTTTCATAATTGTTCATACTCAGATCGTCTCTATTTAAATTTTACTGGTTCGGAATAAAATTAAATGATGCATTGATTCACTGTGCATGTGTTTGCATATTAATTGAGCATTGCTTCATACATCACAATAAAGCAGAACAGTACGGTTGCATAACTTGTGTAATGGTCTAAAGTTATCTCAATCGAAAACATCGCTTTTTATCCAAATCAAGCCATGCATATAAATTAATTCTGACCGGCCTCAACATTTTGATAAATTATGAAGGACAGCTGTATTCCGATCAGCGATCTTTTGATCTTTAAGAGTGACGTGAAAATTTAAAAGTACGGACATGGGAATATAGACTAAGAGATTAAACCTTCAGAATATATCTATCTATCTATCTATCTATCTATCTATCTATCTATCTATCTATCTATCTATCTATCTATCTATCTATCTATCTATCTATCTATCTATCTATCTATCTATCTATCTATCTATCTATCTATCTATCTATCTATCTATCTATCTATCTATCTATCTATCTATCTATCTATCTATCTATCTATCTATCTATCTATCTATCTATCTATCTATCTATCTATCTATCTATCTATCTATCTATCTATCTATCTATCTATCTATCTATCTATCTATCTATCTATCTATCTATCTATCTATCTATCTATCTATCTATCTATCTATCTATCTATCTATCTATCTATCTATCTATCTATCTATCTATCTATCTATCTATCTATCTATCTATCTATCTATCTATCTATCTATCTATCTATCTATCTATCTATCTATCTATCTATCTATCTATCTATCTATCTATCTATCTATCTATCTATCTATCTATCTATCTATCTATCTATCTATCTATCTATCTATCTATCTATCTATCTATCTATCTATCTATCTATCTATCTATCTATCTATCTATCTATCTATCTATCTATCTATCTATCTATCTATCTATCTATCTATCTATCTATCTATCTATCTATCTATCTATCTATCTATCTATCTATCTATCTATCTATCTATCTATCTATCTATCTATCTATCTATCTATCTATCTATCTATCTATCTATCTATCTATCTATCTATCTATCTATCTATCTATCTATCTATCTATCTATCTATCTATCTATCTATCTATCTATCTATCTATCTATCTATCTATCTATCTATCTATCTATCTATCTATCTATCTATCTATCTATCTATCTATCTATCTATCTATCTATCTATCTATCTATCTATCTATCTATCTATCTATCTATCTATCTATCTATCTATCTATCTATCTATCTATCTATCTATCTATCTATCTATCTATCTATCTATCTATCTATCTATCTATCTATCTATCTATCTATCTATCTATCTATCTATCTATCTATCTATCTATCTATCTATCTATCTATCTATCTATCTATCTATCTATCTATCTATCTATCTATCTATCTATCTATCTATCTATCTATCTATCTATCTATCTATCTATCTATCTATCTATCTATCTATCTATCTATCTATCTATCTATCTATCTATCTATCTATCTATCTATCTATCTATCTATCTATCTATCTATCTATCTATCTATCTATCTATCTATCTATCTATCTATCTATCTATCTATCTATCTATCTATCTATCTATCTATCTATCTATCTATCTATCTATCTATCTATCTATCTATCTATCTATCTATCTATCTATCTATCTATCTATCTATCTATCTATCTATCTATCTATCTATCTATCTATCTATCTATCTATCTATCTATCTATCTATCTATCTATCTATCTATCTATCTATCTATCTATCTATCTATCTATCTATCTATCTNTATATATTGCAGTATATATATATACTGATTATGTACTGCTTTACTGTGTTTTATGTACAGAAGTGAAACGTTAATTAAATATTCTGTCTGTCTACCAAGACGTCAGAGATCTTTCAAATATTGCGTGTCCGCTCTATAACGTAAACGTATTAATATGGATAACATACATGTTGGTCTATCTAGACCACATTTTGTCATGAACATACATTGATATCAAATTTCAAAACGGATGACATTATTTTCAGAAGAAAGCTTGACAAACCTGTAACTTCTTCATGCAGTGTGAATAACGATTTTATATACAATCTCACTTTTTTTCAAAATAGGAAAAAGGTCAATGAATAATAAAACTATATTAAAGGGACATTTCCACAGATTTTGGCATGATTTGAAGTTTAAATTGATAAATGTAAACATTGAAACTACATAGCTCCAGTAAAAAAAGGATTCAACTGAAATAGCAGTTATTCGAGCGGGCATTGTTTTTATATTTTATTAACGGTTATCTTCATGTGATAGCTCCTAAATATAATTAACGCTTACCAATCCACGCCCGCTTCGCGTCTCCGAAATATCCCATTTTCAGTGCAAACTAAAGATATTTCAGAAACCGCACAGACGGACCGCCACAATCTAATAAACCGGCATTGGCAACTTTGTAAAAAATCTGGTAAACAATAAATGTTTGATCAGTTGTGCTTTTGAATTTTCTAAACAATCAATCGTGTTTTGACTTTGCAAAACTGTTACTGGACATCTGCTGATGTGTAATTTAAATACATATTTTAGTCCAGACCACCAGGGAACAGAACCGCTACGTTTTATCACGAGGCAGCTCAAATACACTTTTCCTTACAATATAGCAAATATTATTTTTTTCAATGCAATATTTCTTGAATAACGTCACTATTTGTTTTGAATTGGAATTTGTAATGTGTATGTTCTTTATTATTTTTTTGGTGCATGTAAGAACAATCCATTTTGTGTCTAGGGCAATACTATTTATTTATCCTCTTGATTTATTTCTTTATTTTTTGTCAGTTACAAACAGACGATTTATGGGTTTCTGCAAAAGACACAAAGAGAACGATACAAGATGCGTTTTTAAACCTAAACACTCTGGCCGAGAGCTTCAGAGATCTAACAGATGAAGACTTCGACTCTTCCAGTTTGCAACAAATCATTAATGTGGCAGACACGTTGCATAAACTCACTGGTGATGTTGAAACCCGTATAGAACATGCTAAGTCTAAAGTAAAAACGAAAACGAGGTCGTCAACAGAAACGATGGGTTTTCAAGGGTTGTATCAGACATCCTTAGAAGATGGACGGTCGTTTATTGGAGATGGTATAGCGTATATTGGAGATGGTATAGTAGCAGGTGCAATTGCCGTTGGTTGTGTTTGGTTGGCTGTATTAGATCGATTCTTAGGACCAGTTCAACAAGGGATTACAATGGAGCCTGCAATGCCAGATGAAAACGAACTACATCAAATTAAAGTTTTGAAACAAGCGACTTTTACATTACGGGAAGAACTGAAACAACTGTTTGACCAAAGAAATTTAAAGCCATCCAAAAATAAACCAATTCATGCTGATACGGTATAAATTCTAATAAAGGAAACTATGATTTATTTCAGGTAACAAAATGCATTTAAATATGTGTAACGTTCGAAGCTGTTGGAAAGTATAGAATGTTTACTTAATCGTTATCTTGTCTAAAAACATAGTCCACATTTAAATATAATCCAGACACATCAATCAAACATTGAAAGAAACAATACGATTAATGTTCATTAAAGCTTATATTAAACCACACTATAGGATGGATCAACACATATGACTCCCACAGGTTCTGACGTTAGACACAACAGTTAATGGGTGAAACTTAGAAATAGTGCATTGCAAATACTGGCATAGTGAAGTTTGATGGATTGTTGATTGACATTATAAAAACCTGTGCAGTAGTAGTTCAGTTATTGTAGCAAGCCGTTGGGCTGCTTGAGGAACCAATAAAGTGAAGCCACCGAAAGTAAAGCTCATTTCATTTTTTGTTTTTCAAGGTAAAATTGCAGATAGTAAATATTTGTAAAAAGAGAATTCTCATAAACAATACATGTGAAATAATAAAAGACTTGCAAGGGTTGTTAAGTCTTAACTGTAAAAATATTGACGTATCACGTACAGACGGACGGGCAGACAAAATGTAGGACAGGACATGTATACCAGGATATTCCTTTCGTATAATGATTGGACATTACTAAATTGACGTATATTTTAAGGATGCCTTTAATAATTCAAAACTAAACCATGCTATATGACAACCCAATTCCAACTTGCTCATGGGTCTTACTTTGTAACTTTAAACCAAACCAATCGCGTTTAGAACACTTATTGAAGACTTTGTTGCAACAGTTATTGGATGCGTTATACTTATAGACGTTAACTAAAAAATAAACCGTTTCTTTTATGTTAAGAACATCCGTGTGTTTATGATTTGAACCTTTAGCATTTGGTCTATGAGGGTCCATAAAAATATGTTGTGTTTGTTAATGGTTTAAGCGCTCACAACGATGTAACAGACATTCGACATGCGTTTAAAGTTGATTAACGTTCATCTTGAGAACACCTATCATGCGGCCAGTAGTTGGTACTTTAAACAACTCAACGCTCAGTGTTGATGTCATTAAACACAAAGAGTTCAAGTAACACACTCTATTTGTGTCTATTATAGAACGTTTGGTTTTGAACATTGTTATATAATTCATGTGAACGCTGGAATGATGTTATAGTAAATCGAACACTTGAACATATGAACTATTTATTTCCAACACGTTCGTTATTTCGAATATCAAACACAATATAAATGTGCTGCCATAAAATAACTAATGTTGAAGACATTGCATTTTATACAATAACATAGCTTTAGACCCATATTTACCAATACATATTGCCATTTTTCAAAAGGTTTTGACGGTATAACATAAACCCGTTTGCTTGGTCCAGTCATGTTAGTAAGTTGCTTTTGTGAATCTTTCAAAAATGTGTACATGTCAGAGCGATGCAAATTATTGAACCAATATATATGCATGTGACCTTGGTACTTTTATTAAGTTTGTATGAAGGCTGTTGATTGTTGCGTGGAAATATGAGTCTTCTAAAATTGACAATTACACGCACTATCGATTTTTGCAGTATGTTGTGCCTTTGAATGGTTGATAATTGTTAAATATTCCGCCCCGTCTCACCCAAAATTCTTTAACCCCGCCTGTTGGACATACTTATCTGATGAGAATAAGTACAGTGCAGCTGCAACATCGTGCACTGAGTCTTTACTTAATAAGATCAGAAAATTATGATAGATATGACCTTTTTTATTGTGGAACAATAGAGAAAGTCAAAGAACTCCTGGAGAAGCCAGCTATTATTTTAACAGCGATTGTGTTACTTAAAACGGGCGACAATTTAATCTTATTAGTTTAAATGCTGAGATTCATGTGGGTCACGATTCTTTGGATCGACGATGGTCGTGTACCAATGATCAATTTAGTTCAAATTCGATAATTAGAATATCAAGGAGTCGTAACAATATATGTGTAGGTATAATGCCGCGTCATCAGAATCTGTATAATAAAGAGTTCCATGCTTTTTGATCTTGATCTTGATTCTTGATACAAAATGCCAATTAAAAAGTCAGAGCATTATATTACTTAGTAAATGCATTTTATTTGTTTATTGTTGTTTTGGCGTGATTGTTTTTTTTTAATAAGGCAGAAAAAAGGGTAATGATTACAAACGTAACTAGATAATTTGTAATGTTAAAAGGACTAATAAGTAATTGGCTTTTGTCATTGATTATGACGCAAGGGTTAGTAAACTATACATATATCGGGAATCCATTTGCGTGAATGTAGAATTGCGATTTTTGTATCACAACTTCTATTAAAGATTTTCAATTTATATTGATTTTTGCTTTTGCATTCTATGAATATTTGGAAAGCTCCATAACTTAAATAAACACATGTCAATTTCATAATAATAATTAATTTATTTATATGATTATTATATAATAATAGAATAACATAAAAATATATGATGCGGAGCCATAAGTTGTAGTTTAAAGGGCTGCACGAGAGTTTATGATATGTTTAACTTATATGTTCGTTGAGTTGGGTGTCGTTTGTACGGCGTTAACATCCTAAATATTTATTTTTAAAATATATCGGCGAAAGAGAGATTGTCAACCAAATACCTTGCGGGGAGCATGCAAACACCAAGATCTTACAAATGATCTTAAAAATGAAATTTTTCAGAATATGAAAACGCATTGACATTGGCAAAATAATGACGACGTGGTAATTTTTGCTCGTATAGTTTCGACGCAAGTGATAGCTACTGATGCTTCTGAAGTAAAACGCAACATTTTGGGATGGGAGTCAGTTCAGCAGGAGGTTCAGTTCAGAGTTGATTTCATACAGTTACGGCGCTCCCCATATGGAGGTCCCGTCAATAGTCTTTCTCTTTAAAATGTCATATTAATCAACATGATAATTGTATATGAACAGTTGTCCGTGCTGTGTGGTGGGTCACCTTTAATTAATAACACACAAATACATAATTCAATGTATTATTGCATACGTTATATTTTTCAATAATGCAAGGCGAGATATTTCAGGTATTTCTTGTTCCAACGATAAAACTAAGTCTCGGGAAGTTTTTTTCCAGCAACCGAATTAGTAAGATATCGGAACCACTTATAAAGTTATGGTAACCATTTAGTTATGCTCATTTAGGATACAAATTAAATACTGTGAAGTGTTTGAACATATTAATTATAAAATATATTTTATATTCACACACAACACACCCGTTGCTTTCTGTAGACAAAGTTAGAAAGCAAAAGTTCGTTAAACTTCAACAATAATTGGGAGAAGCCTTATGTTTGGAAAAAAAACGTTCTGAAAAATTCCTGCATATGCTAAAATGCGCTTCATCATTATCATTACACGTTAAACAAATCTTGTTCAATACACAAATAATACATCAACTAGTATTTTCACTTCACGTAAATGTTATAATGATTGTATTTAAATCTCTTTTCCTAACATCTATCATAAACGGTCGTATATACTAAAATGACGTTATTGTTATATCTGGAAGTTAAATCAATTAATCAAATGAAATTGATGTCAAAGTGTTTTGTCATGACGCAGAACAAATAAAGCGACTGAATGTACGGTGTAAAGATAGCGGAGTATATAGTAAGGGATTCACCGGGTAGCAATTTTGTGTTGGGTCGGGTTGGATCGGGTTGGATAGGGATGGGTCGGGTTTCGTTTTTCGTGTCGTGTATTTTCGGTTTGGGTCAGGTATTGATATAAAAACAGTGCCAATGAGGATGAATTACTTGTTTCCATGACTACAAGGAAATGAACTGCAAAGGAAATAAACCGTTCATGAATGATTTCAGCTGTTCAGGTATGAGATCTACGCATTNTAGTCCAAATATTACTGCAACTAAAATAATCAAAATGTATCCATATTCTATACATTTTAAATTATCTTGGTCCTCTTCAAGAAATTTCCACATAAATTGCACAGTGAAGCAGACGACTGCACTAGTGTAAACACAGCACTTTTATTGCCAATTGCAGTGGAGTTCTCTCCCTTTGGTGTGTCATCACGGGAATTAGGTCACCCATGCAAATAGTGAATTCTATTCCTGTGTGAATATAACCATTTGCTTTGCGTGGTTAATCATGCTGCAAATTAGACATACATTTCACGGAAATTAAATAATTCTTCGGAGGTTAATGTTGCATTGTTTGCATTACTTCAGAAATTCTGTTACTTGTTTTCTGACAACACCAGAATTAGGTCACTGGAGGATACTAAGACCAATATACTTCATTTTTGTAATTGTTTTAGACATTAAGTTGAAGTATTATATTAAAACTGCATCTTAAATAACATGAACATGAAAGTTTTGCATATATTTGTATGTAGGAATGTATTATTGAATAGCTCACTACAGGTGTTCTATGTTTTTAAGTAGTATCAATTATTCATTGCGTGTCCCTATTACCCCATTAAAAAGAAAACAACACTCTGAATACCATCTGAATTTATTCTTCTAAGTCGCATTAAACATTCAAACTTTTAAAGCATTTGTTTTTTTAGACTGCAATTGAAATAAGAATAAAATAGAAATAACAACATTATATTTTAATTATTACATTTGCATTTTATTTTCAATTATAAAGTTGATATTTTAAAAATATCTTCTTTTTTGTACATTGAAAGATTGTAAATATTAATAACACCACAGGTTAAATCATCCATATTTTACACAATTAAGTTTATGTGATCTTGATCCATGTGTTAATAATGTATGATATATTTTAACACAATACACAAATACCATAAAACTGAAGGTGTATCTGTATTGAAGGATGGGAAATTGTATTAAGAGCCATTCCCAGCAACTGATGGAGTATCTGAAATAAGTTTATCATTTCTTCAAGTATTTAAGATGTTTTTACCAGTACAATATTTTGTATTCAAGTTTTATTTGTATCACTGTAAAATGTTAACAATTCAATTGTCTGATAGTGTGTTTGTAAATAATATTGCTTTTGTATGCATATCAAGAATTACCGGTATTTAAAATAGCTGTTAATGAATGTGTATCCAAACATAAATAGGTTAACCCGGTAAACTTACTTATTAAAGTAATGACCACAAAGAAAAATGAAATGCACATATATCTATCATTGCTTTTTAATAAAACGGATTGTGTTCGAAGAACTGCATTTATATGTACATGTAATCTTTATAAAAATTCATATTGAAATAAGTAAACAAGTTAATGTTGAATTTTATTATTTGGATTGCCAAATGAGTATGGCAAATGTATTTGGTCATAATTGCAAGCTATATTTATTCCATTTCATGCTTGTAACGTTTTATTTAAAAAATGTATCAACATTAACTTTATTTCACTATCAGGATATGTTTAATCTTGTTTTTATGCCCCCGAAGATGGGCATATAATGATCGCATTGCCCGTCTGTCTGTATGTCCGTTACACTTTTTTGAAAAAAGGCTCATAACTTCTATGTCGCTTCAGATGTAACCTTCATATTTACCAAACTTGGTCACAGGTTTTATCTAGATAATGTCTAGGCCAAGTTCGAACATCGGCCATGCCGGTCCAAAACATTTGTCACGGTGTCAAAAACTAGGTCGGGAGGTCACTTAGTGCGTTTTAAACATTCAGCATGGTGTCCGCTCTCTAGTTCAAGTAGTTTTCATCCGATCTTCACCAATCTGCGGCTTATACTTTTCGCACTTCTCAAAAACATTTACACAGTAATGCTTTTATGTAGTGACAAAGTTACTGTCAGGGGCGTCGTGTGGACACATTTCTTGTTTTATATTCCTTTTGATATAATGCTTGTGTAAATCAACTACATCATGAAATGATGAATTATTTGAATTGGTAACGACTCGACCCCTTAACGACTCGCCCCATAACCACTCGCCCTGTATTTTACAACGATTCGCCTCACATAAATAACGACTCGCCCCATCATAACTTATATGGTAGGATTGTTTTATAATTTTGTAATAACCTAGTATCTTTGATGCAATTTCGGTCATGTTAATGCTTTATTTCGATTTTATTGTGTTTAAAGTGGGGAAAAACAAAAACGAAACATTCAAAAGTGGGTGGGGTAAATATATGAAAAATAATCTTAAGATTTGGCAAATTAGAAGTTCGATAGACGGCCATCCATCCCGGTTGGGTGAAGACTGACATGGGTGGGCCTAACGGTCTGATTGACGTGGTCACCAGTGTGACCAGGGTCATGGCTGTCATGGGGAAGCTGCAGGGGGAGGAGGGCACTGGCAAGTTCTACAATGGAGATAACGGCGAACAGTTGGGCTGGTAGATGGTGACTAGTAGATTCAAACTGGCATTTGATGTGCTAGTAAGTGAAAACTGGCAATTTATGTGCTTATAGATGCACACTGGCATGTGATTGGCTCAAGAGTTCTAAATTGCATTGGCTATGTTTGGTTCATGTTTGTATATACTTATATTTTTCTGCTTTAAGCTAAGAGCTTGTTTCTTATGAGATACAGTGGTATACGAAAAACACAGCTACTTTGTTGAAATAACAATGAAAATGTAGGTATACCGATTTGTTAAAAAAACGTAGTATAATTGTTGTTTTAATTTCTGTTAACTTTACAGTAAATAAAGGACAGCTTTGATATTTCTGTTTGACTTTTTACATGCTTTCGATATACGCTTATGTACTTGAATGGTGTACTCGTTTTGTATTGGTTTGCAAGGTCAATATTGCTTTTGCCATTGATCTATCTATGGAAACGTATCTTATGCAAGATAAAATAATAAAGCAGTAATAAAACATGTTTTTAACTGTGGTTATTAGATAGTGGTAGGGCGGATGGGCTGGCGGGTATGTCGACTGGCTTCGTCAAACATGTGATTTCCGGTTAATAACTTTAGTTTGCATTGATCAAACTTGATGAACTTTTGGCTGGCTAACACGCGGCTAGCAGGGTTAAAGAGAAATCAGACAAGCAGTTTAACATGAGTAGAATTTACAAAAATTAAGAAAAAATATCAATAGTTGAAGACAAATGACAAATAGACATACCATAATTCAATTGAAATAGGTTTGAGCCCGAATTATTTATTATATTATTTTGAGGTAGGTAGAGTTTTCTACGCGTCAAGTCGTCTAAATAGTGGTTATCTTTTGTCCCAAGTTGTTTTCAAAATTTATCAATATATGGCAAAGTAATGACCGAGTTAGGAATTCGCGAACTGTGTTGCGGCAAAAATTTGACGTTTAACCACAGTGTGACCTTATCCTTTTAGTTATGGATACGGATGCTACGCGCGACACGTCGTCTTAAAATGGTTGACAGTGTGCAAAGTTATTTAAAAATACATTTATAAATGACACAGTTATGGCTGAAACAGGAAATTAAGCACAGACGAACACATGGACAGTGCGAATGCTTTTTGCCGCTTTCTTCGAAATGGGGCTTAAAAATAATCGAATAACAATAACACACAAATGATACACACAAGTAATCTTAACTTTCATGAATGGCATGGCAGTCAAAGGGGGAATAACTGTGTCAATATTATATCCAATATTAATTAGAGTTTGCTCACATATTACATAAGCTTAATTTGTAACTAGAGTGTTAACGAAGTTTTTCAAAGATTTGACCAGGTGACCTAGTTTGTGAACGCATGTGCCCCAGAATCGAACTCGGCCTTTATATTGGCAAGATCAATATTCTAACCAGTTTTCATCATGATAAAGTCATAAGTGTGGCCTGAAGAGTGATAACAATGTTGTTTTTTTTAAATTAGATTTTACATGGTGACTTTGTTTTTGGATGCGAGAGACCCAGAGTCAAACTAAGCGTAGACAATGTCAAGATAAAAATTTAGACCAAGCTTCTTAAAGATCGAATACTAAATGTGACATAAATAGTGGTAACAAGGTTTTTCTAAGATTTGACCAGGGCCCGTATTCCCCAACCACTTAAGGGAAAAAAATAACCTAAGGTTGTCATTTTGCCTTAGGTTTTTGCTGTTTTTCCCTTAAATTTAAGGAAATGCCTTAAGTCATATTCACAAAGTTCCTAACCTTAGAAATACGCCTTAGGTTGACCGTTTTTTCCTTAAAAGTTAAGGCACGTGTACACCTCCCTTAGGTCCAACAAAATCACCTTAAAAATGGCGTCGTAGCAGACGAATTTGAGTTGTTTTCGTCATTTTTCGAGCAAACTCCATCCCAAAGATATGTATTCTTCGAAATGTATCACCGTTCTAAACACAGACCGATTTTTATTCCAATTACTTGCAGAATCCGGCTTTTAAACAGTATACTGGTGTAGCGTGAATTTCGCAAGACCATGAGAAAGTTAAGATATACCGGAAAACGATGGGTTTTGCGCATGCGCAGTGTGATGTAAACATTCCCGTGTGGATTGCAAGACTTTGATATGAGCGAACAATGATTCTTATCCTAGTTTTTTAATGATTATTGCAAATGACACATGATTTAGATGCTAAAAGTCGATTCAACAACCCTGGACAAGATCGTCATGATTTTTACTCGTTAGTTTTCTTAGTGCGTGAACACAAAAAATAAATGTGTTGTAATAACGTTAACAGGTTGCTTCGGCCCCAAGCCATCTCGGCTTTGGCAATACAACCTGGGTCGATTACATAGTATTATTAAACCTTATTATTATTATAACAACCATGTTTTGGTCTAATATAGTCATTGTGATGCGTCGTTTGTTTAACTTAGTGCTTGAAGATGTTCAAAGCGTGTTGTTTATTTTGCAAATGTTCAGAAAGAATTTGTTCAAAGAATAACAACATTCACTATCTATCTATCTCATAGTACTGCCTCACGCCTCTCGCGAGTTTTATGGGCAGGGTGCGCGTTGGCTGTTAGTAAAGTAAAAGAGTAAAAGCTGAGGGAGATATCTTTCAGCAAAGTGAGAATGTGTGCAATAATAAAGATAGTGATGTTAGGTGATTAGGACATGTAAAAGTCATGTAGTATACAAGGTATAAAAATGGATAAAAACAATTCCCATGGGTTTAATGGATAAGTTGGGCTACTGCCTGCTTGAAGCTCTCAAAATCAGGCAGCGTTGCGACGGGGTGGGGTAACCTGTTCCACAGGACTGTGGTGTGGGGGAAGAAGGAGTTCTTGAAATAATCATAACCTGTGTGGACTGGACGGAGACGGAGGGGATGCATGTGTCTGTTTAACCTGGTTGGGACTTCAAGATAGGATGGGAGGGATATGGCCACAAGATGGTGATATACTTTGTAGACAAGGACGAGTTTAGCATCTATACGTCTGTTCTCGAGGGTGCGCGAGTTGAGTGTATTTTGCAGATGGTGTATTGGGAGTAGTCTTTTTAACCCATCTGACTGCTCGCCGCTGAATCATTTCTATGTTGTGATTGTTGACCTGAGTGTGTGGTGACCATACGGGGGGAAGTATATTCAAGTTGGGGACGTACTAGTGTGTGATATGATAGTGATTTGACCTTTTCATGTTTTGTCTTGATGTTACGTTTGAGGAAACCTTATGTTTTGTTTGCATTTGTTGTGATCCTGGAGATATGTGTATTCCAACTTTAATCATGGCAAATGTCAACACCAAGGTATTTTGCGTCCTTAACTGGGGATAAGGTTTGACCGTTGAGCTTGTAAGGGTACTGAATGGGCTTATGATTCTGTGTGACATGGAGAACCTGACACTTGCTAGGATTAAACTCCATGTTCCATAACTCTTCCCATTTCTCTAGTTTACGGAGATCATTTTGTAACCTGTGGCAGTCCGCCTCGGATGATACTGTAAGGTAGATGGCAGTGTCATCCGCAAAGAGCCGTACTTGGGATGTAACAAGGGAAGGGAGGTCATTGATATATAGAAGGAAGAGGAGACGGCCGAGGACAGATCCCTGTGGGACTCCAGAGGTAACTGGGACTTGGTCAGACTTAGTGCCATCTACTACGTCATCGACTAACTCCACAAGCTGAGTCTCACAGGATCGCCTTTCACGGAACCCGTGTTGCATCTCGTATAGTATGTCGTGTTTGGTGAGTGGATGGGCTAGATGCTATGGTGACTATTACTTTATGGTTGTTTAAATACCATTTACATACCTACAGAGCAAATATATTAGAACATCAGTGTCAGACAGACTCCTTGTATAGTCACAGTGCGCCAATACTCCAGAGTGCGACTGCACTTAATGGGAAGAAGAAGGCTTGCGCTATAATCTATATGAAGCATATATAGGCAGACATATGACCATGTGAACAGACCGTTCACCACACTGACATATGCTGTCCGGACGGGTCCTTTTTGGACAGGTGCCAGCCAGACAACTGACCCTACCAAACGTAAGTCACGTTAAATAATTCATATTTTGTTTACATATAAATATATTTTTTATTCAGACTGTTGTTTTGATCATATTGTAACATGCTAAGCAATGATTTAAAGGAAATTTAAAAAAAAAATGCTTTATTTAAAGTATATGCAAATCTTGCACACAAGATGAAAATATAATGCAATATCATTCGAAAAAATAATGGACCAGGGATAGAAATTAGTGGTTGCCAGTGAGCCCGGGTCAGTGGATGTTTGCCCGGGCAAATCCATTTCAAATGTTGGTAGTCCGGCCGGGCAACTAGCTTTTTAAAGCTTGAAACAATTCAGTGCAATTAGACATTTAGTTAAAATCGTTGACTGTGGATTAATACGGTAATTAGTTTAATAATATTCATTTATTAAGGCCTAGTAGGAAATTCAGGCTTCTAATAAGACATAATTCACATAAATTGTGTCATGTTAACAATGTTGTTGTTTAATTATCTAGTTTTCTTTTTAAGAAAGTATTAAATACCCATGACATAACATGTACATGGTACATGTACTTGGCTCGTTAGTCTTTAGCTGGGCAACTAAAATACTAAAGATGGTTGCCTGTGTGGGCAACAAATTGTAAAGTTAGTTTCCATCCCTGTGGACTGATAAAAATATTATGTTATTTTATGTGTTGCAGTCTATTTAGTTTGTTTTTTTAAATAAATGTTTACTCAAGGAATAGTAGAAAGTATTCATCCATCAGGGATAACACTTCATAATAACTGATAATAATAATAATTATAATAAGCATAAAAAGTGTTAGTATTGTTATGATATTATGCACATTCTTTATCAGTATCTGTAAAATAGAGGTTATTCTAGTGTTATAAATTAATGGCATTGCATATGTTAAGTTAGTGTAAGACAGCACATTTAGAATTTGCATATTTGGATAATTGGTGTATTTCTTACACATGAAAAACAGTGCATTTGAAGTTGTTTATTTTATTTTTATATATATAGATAGATAGATATGGATTAAGTATATTATTTATGTTTATGTATATTTGTTACTATTATGTTTTCATCTTTTTTGTTTGCAAATCACTATTAGTCATTGTACTTTTTCTCTTTTCATTGTAGGTATTTATTGTTTTATTTCTGCTCTTGCACAAATTATTATGTCTTGATATTAAGCAATCCTTGTTTAAATGTGTGGTGTAAAAGGACAGTTGTTTAAAAATTCAACTTCAAAGTGTTCTTGAAAGGTGTGAAAAATAAACTATTAATCTGTAACATGTGTCGAACTCCATTCATTAAAAAATTGTAACTTTAATTATTCTAATTAGTTTGTGTTTTCCAATTGAATTGTAACTTACTCAATACATTTTCAGATCAGGCCTGTTTATTCAGTTCTCAATCGACATGTTTTATTTATTTCCAGCTCCCTTTGTACCATAATCTAGTCAGATCTCCAAAGGTTAACATGCAGAGATTATCAAACGCTAAATGCACTGCAGTTGTTTGCTAGTATTGCATAATTTTTCTTTGATGCAACTCATTTTTCATTATCGTTTTTTAAATCGAAAGTTTGAAATACATGTATACACAATTCATTCAAATTCATTAAGAGTGTATGGCAAGCATTATGTCTTAAACCACGGTTTAACAGTTAATCATATAGTTAAGAGACTTTGAACACGGGTTCAAAGTGCCGTTTGCACATTTATTCTTAAACCCGGGTTTAGGTCGCCGTGGCGTAGTGGATATGGTGTCCGCCTGGCGATCGGGAGGTCAAGGGTTCGATCCCCATACTGGGAGCGTTCTTTAGATCTCCCCCAAAGACACCAAGTACTGGTTCTAGTCCCAGGAAACGGAATCGAGGGCGTTTCAAATAAGCCTTAGGCTTTCGATGCAATCGAGCAAAAATAAATAGGTTTAAACTAAACCCGGGTTCAAGACTTAATGTGCATTTCGCTTTCCATGTGTCTGAACACACAGGTCGAGATGTGTGTGCACTGTTTATCATCCTATTGATCTTATAGAGATAACTTAGACAAAATAACAGCAACATGTATTTTGCTTTACCAGCTGATACTGATTGCCTGTGATAAGTGCAAGACCAAGTTACTGTTTGAAATAATGATGTTGGTGGTGGGCGTGTCGTATATTTGGCTTGAACAGCATATACTAACTACCCGTACGAAGTGCAAGACCAAGTAATTGTCTGACATAACAATGTTGGTGGTGGCAGTGTCATATATTTGGCTTAACCAGCCCATAGTTATTGCCTGTGAGAAGTGCAAGAGAAAGTTATTGTCTGAATTAATAATTTAGGTGGTGTCTTATATTTATCATGGCTTACTGATACTAATTGCCCCTGAGCAGTGCAAGCCCAACTCAATGACTGAAATAATGATGGTGGTGGTGGTGGTGTCTTTTATTTCTCATGACCAGTTAATTGTTATTGCCCATTAGAAGTGCAAGACCAACTCAATGACTGAAATAATGATGATGGTGTCTTATATTTCACTTGACCAGCTGATTGTTATTGCCCATGAGAAGTGAATTAATAAAAAAAAATGGCGGGGGATATCAATTTAACAAATTTGCTTGTTATTATTTGTGTAAAGGTTGAAATGGACTTCTTAATATTTTAACCAACATTAAGAATATAAGACACAACAGGCTCATCAGTCATCATCATGATGTAAGCATATCTTAAGTCGGTTACTGACCTAGGGCAAAATATAGTTGAAGTTTATCAGTTGGTCAAAAAGTCCTCACCGCCTAGTAGATAAGTCTGCAAAGTACTTTAAAACCGGTTCATGAACATGAAATGATAAGTCATTTCCGCCATCGGGGTTATTTATTTTAAGTCAATATGTTCTTGGAATCTTAAGGCACTTATTGAAAATGCATCACCACATCAATAAATATTTAGGTCAATACCTAGGTCTTGTGATTCTGTCAAGCAATGATTATCATACCAATTTGTTTCACCATAGCAAGTCCTTTTTTCTGGCACTGATCATAATCTAACCATCTACATTATTTTTGCCAAACAGTTGGTTTTGCAATTTAAAGGCACACCCTGTATTATTAATTTCTTAGCACCACAATCGTCAATATTTTTGCGGATAAGATGTTATAAAAAACGTTATGATTAGAGTACCATTAAGTTTTTGTTACTGCTGTATTTATGACTATTACATGTACAATGATTTATTATTGTGCTGTACTTGTTTAGGAGATGTGTAATACCAACTGGCTACTCCTGTTTTCAGATATAAAAGGCACAGAAGTTTTTATTAATGTTTTGTGGAGTTCTCACATTAATCAGCCCAAAGCACTTCCGGTTACAAATATATATCTTAGAGCAACAACACATTTTGATGATATACTCTTGGTTTATTAAGACATCAACAATAATCAACATGTATGCAAGAGTACATATAATAAATATGATTCATATATAAATTAAGAAGTATTACAGTTGTCTGTACCCGAATAACATGGTGTTATCAAGACTTCATTATGTAAAATGATGATTTTTATATTTCCTCTGATAATCCATTATTAACCGGTCAAAATGAGAAATGCATTTCTCATTTGAGTCACATGTTATGAAAACCATTATTTTGCATAGAAATTACACATGCAGTAACAACCAGTTGCAAACCAAAGTTTTGTTTCTTACATGTTTACTTATTCATGTCATGGATAGGAAATTACAAACATAATTAATGAAATATTATTAATGTACAGGTATCAACATTTGTCTTTGATTGAATCTATTTTAAATAATGCATGCTTTTTAACATGATATCTTAATTTACAACAAAACACTAAAATTAAAGTTACAGCAAGGTAAGTAAAAAATACATCAATTCAGTTACAAAGCAAAGAGTTGCAAAAATATCTGTACATTCAAATTAAATGTATAAAACATGGCATCACCTAAATAAGAGAATCAATGTCACATCAAAACTGCAAATGTTCAGTAAGATTGACATTTTGAACAAAAAATAATCATTGCCCTAAAATGAGTGATTTAACAATGTACATAGAAATATCATGAACCATTTTCAACATTTACTTTGTTGTTTTATAATTTGAATAAATATGCAATTCCAAACTGTTTATGCACATATACCATGTACGCACACAATTTTAGCCTCCATCTTTACTTCTTTTTTTTTAATTTTAAGTTGTAGTGACCTTGATATATTGTAAAGCCTGGTTTCAAGATATCAACTATATTGTGCTTTCCAAACATCACACACAAAGCAATCTTTGGATGCAGGGTTTGAGACGCAGACCTCATGCAGCCACCGTTTGCAAATGTCGCATGAAATCCATTTTAATATTCCATGCGAGTCTTTACAGTTAATGTCTAAAAAAAATATACTGGTGGTGGTGGTGTCATTTATTTGGCTTGACCAGCTGATACTTACTACCCGTGAGAAGTGCAAGACGAAGTTAATGTCTAAAATAATGTTGGTTGTTATAGACGTGTCTTATATTTGGATTGACCAGCTGATACATATATTGCCCGTGAGAAGTGCAGCCCAAGTTAATGTCTGAAATAATGATGCTGGTGGTGGTTGTGTCTTATATTTGGATTGACCAGCTGATACGTATTGCCCGTGAGAAGTGCAAGACCAAGTTATTGTTTGAAATACCGATTTTGGTGAAGGTTGTGTCTTATATTTGGCTTGACCAGCTAATACGTATTGCCCGTGAGAAGTACAAGACCAAGTTAATGTATAAAATAATGATTTGGTGGTGGTTGTGTCTTGTATTTGGCTTGACCAGCTGATACTAATTGCCCATGAGAAGTGCAAGACCAAGTTAATGTCTAAAATAATGATTTGGTGGTGGTTTTGTCTTGTATTTTGCTTTACCAGCTGATACTAATTGCCCGTGAGAAGTGCAAGACCAAGTTAATATCTAAAATAATGATTTTGGTGGTGGTTGTGTCTTATATTTTGATTGATCGGCTGATACTAATTGCATGTAAGAAGTGCAAGACGAAGTTAATGTCTAAAATAATGATTTGGTGGTGGTTGTGTCTTATATGTAGCTTGACGAGCTGATACTAATTGCCCGTGAGAAGTGCAAGACCAAGTTAATGTTTGAAATAATGATTTGGTGGTGGTTGTGTCATATATTTGGCTTTACCAGCTGATACTTATTGCCCGTTCGAAGTGCAAGACCAAGTTATTGTTTGAAATAATGATTTTGGTGGTGGTTGTGTCTTATATTTGGCTTGACCAGCTGATACGTATTGTCCGTAAGAAGTGCAAGACCAAGTTATTGTTTGAAATAATGATTTTGGTGGTGGTTGTGTCTTATATTTGGATTTTGGTGGTGGTTGTGTCTTATATTTGTTTTGGCCAGCTGATACACTAATTGCCCGTGCGAAGTGCAATACCAAGTTAATGTTAAAATAATGATTTTGGTGGTGGTTGTGTCTTTTATTTGGCTTAACCAGCTGATACGTATTGCTTATATGAAGTGCAAGACCAAGTTAATGTTTAAAATAATGATTTTGGTGGTGGTTGTGTCTTGTTTTTGGCTTGACCAGCTGATACGTATTGTCTGTGATAAGTGCCAGACCAAGTTATTGGCTAAAATAATGTTGGTTCTTTTGTATATGTGTTATATTTGGCTTGACCAGCTGATACGTATTTCCCTTGAAAAGTGCAAGACCAAGTTAATGTCTAAAATAATGATTTGGTGGTGGTTGTGTCTTATATTTGGAAATCAGCTGATACGTATTTCCCGTGAGAAGGGCAAGACCAAGATATTGTTTGAAATAATGATTTTGGTGGTGGTTGTGTCTTATATTTGGTTTGACCAGCTGATACTAATTGCCCGTGCGAAGTGCAAGACCAAGTTAATGTTTTAAATAATGATAATTTGGTGCTGGTTGTGTCTTATATTTTGATTGACCAGCTGATACTAATTGCCCGTGCCACGTACAAGACCAAGTTAATGTTTACAATAATGATTTTGGTGGTGTTTTTTTTTTTTTTTTTNTTTTTTTTGTACTTTTTCTTTATACGATCCGTTCAAAATTATTCCATTTAACACGATATTCATAGTATGTGTCAATTTTTAAATGAATGTAGTTCAAGAGCTGAAACCGCGCCGCAAACTCTTTCTCGCGAACAACTAAAAATGGTAAAACGGAAAGTTTTAACGTTAAATGAGAAAATTCGGGTATTGGAATTGTCTAAGAGTAAAACTGCATGTAAAATCGCGGATAAGTTTGGAGTGTGAAAAAATAAAATTCTCTGTGCAAACCATTTACATTGTATTTTGAATACGAGAAAACAAATAATCGCATTTTAGGTGAAACATTGTTTTATTTATATTTAGAAAGGTATTTGGATGCATGCATAAAAGCCGCTAGTAACCAATCTCAATAGTTTATTTTGTTTTAAAGTTTTGATTGTATTGGATTTCATAAGCATGGAGAAATATATTTTATTGTTTGCATGATGTCAGTACTTTGCATCTAGTTATCAAGAAGTTAGCAAAAAGGTAAATAACTGTATTATGCACCTAAATAAGTAGTGGGGGTATACTGGTTCACTTTGTATGGCACTCTGTCCAGCTTTTTGAGAAATATTCATGAAAAGAGATTGTGTAACATGCCCATTTATAAACAAAAACAAATAAATATATATGTTCAAAAAGCTTTTATCTTAGTAAAATTTAGCGAGAATTGTAATAAATTCTGTCGTTGTAACGTGTTTACCCACCTGTCATGTTTGATTTTCATTTATTTATATAGGGCGCTTAGTGAACTGGTCAGTGAGGAGCAAAACAACTGGGATGATCGTCTCGAGGAAGTGCTCATTGCAATCCAGAACAAACAAAAACAGTCACCCACAAAGTTTTCCCCATTCTTCCTGCTGTATGGACGAGAGGCAGTTTTTCCTAGTCAGCTTCCAAAGATCAACGTTGATGTTAGTAAACATAACCTTGATTTCTATTTTTACCAATCATTAATTAAATACTGAAGGTTAATCCTCTGTCTGTTAAGTCTTTATGCAGTTTCCTATGTCTGTTGCAAACTTTATAATTTGATTTCTCAAATAGTAAGTCAGATACCTTCGAGAAACTTGTCATACAATGTGAGGTCCTGGGTCTGGCCACTGTAATTAGAACTTTATACTGTATTACCTAAACGGTTCATAAGGTGTCAGTCTTTACATTAATGTTTTCATAGCCAAATCATTTGTTTGAAGCTTTTACTCCGCTCCAATGGTCATTGTCGGCTCAAGTACCACTAAAATGTACCCCAGGTCCTCTTAAGTATACTTAAATATATCCGTGGTACGGAACATATACTAAAACATGCCTGGGAATTATAACGCTTAATTGGTTGTTGTCAGCTATTATTTTTTGTTTTATTATGTGTATGTAAATGAATAAATAAAATAAAGATGAAAACTTGCCTCTTATCATTTTATAGTTAAATTTTGTGGGCTTCCAAATATTTTTACTGGTAGCCCAGTGGGCTACCTCAAAAATAAGAAAGTTTTCGGACACTGAATACTTAAATATA
This sequence comes from Dreissena rostriformis, assembly GCA_007657795.1. Taxonomy (NCBI): domain Eukaryota; kingdom Metazoa; phylum Mollusca; class Bivalvia; order Myida; family Dreissenidae; genus Dreissena; species Dreissena rostriformis. Next base: position 6,661 of record VMBQ01006124.1, on the reverse strand, counting down.
CCCCTGGTATGGAACATATACTAAAACATGCCTGGGAATTATAACGCTTAATTGGTTGTTGTCAGCCATTTTTTTTCAAATTAATTATGTTCATATTTATGTCAATATTTTTTAAAATGGCTTCTATATTATCAAAGTACTTACTTCAAAAAGGCATGTTGAGGCAGGTTTGTTCAAAGAGAATTTTGTTTCGTATTCCGTAACGCGTTTTATGACATCAGATTTTAGGCGGGAATAAAACTCAGGTACAGTCTTAAGTGGCCGGGTATATTTTAGTATATCTAGCGTACCCGGGGTACATTTAAGTATACTTAAGATAACCCGGGATACATTTAAGTAGTACCAGAGCTGACAATGACAACTCGATCTTTTTTGGGCTGATAATATTGATGAAATATAATGTTTTGTTGTTCTTTCTTTAAGATTATTGGCACGTTGCCAAACAAGGAATTTGTTGAGGAAAATGTGTTGAAAAGAAAAGTCATGAGTGAGCAGATATCATTTGAAGTGGACATCAACTGCCAGGAAGCAAGAAAGAAACAACAAAAAGATTACCAGAAGGCAAATTTGAAAAAAAGAGCTTATACATGTACATTGGTCAAAATAGGTCAAAATAGGAGACAAAGTATTAAAATCTTGCTGTTTGGTGTTTATGTATATATATTATATATAGGTTATGACTGAGAAAAGTTAGTTCCATTTGCTTTTTTTTGCTGTCTGATAGTACTTTACCTCTTGTGTTTTTTTTTATTAAAGACTGGAATTTAATGGGATTTAATATTGTTTTTCTTATGTTGTAAAAATTGACTTTTGTATCGTTATTCCTTGAAAGCATCTTTTTTGTTTTCACAAAGAGGTATTCTACAGGAAACATGTACTGAACATAATCACATCTGGTATTGTTAGTCATGCCTCTACAGCATAGTCTAGTTGTGTTCAAAACAAACGTTTTATGCCCCATTCTTCGAAGAAGAGGGGGTATATTGTTTTTGGCCTGTCTGTTTGTCATTCTGTCATTCTGTCCCAAAACTTTAACATTGGTCATAACTTTTGCACAATTGAACATAGCAACTTCATATTTGGCATGCATGTGTATCTCATAAGACACAACCACCACCAAAATCATTATTTTAAACATTAACTTGGTCTTGCATTTCTCACGGGCAATACGTATCAGCTGGTCAATCCAAATATAAGACACAACCACCACCATAATCATTTTTTAGACATTAACTTGGTCTTGCACTTCTCACGGGCAATTAGTATCAGCTGGTCAAGCCAAATATAAGACACAACCACCACTAAAATCATTATTTTAGACATTATATTGGTCTTGCACTTCTCACGTGCAATACGTATCAGCTGGTCAATCCAAATATAAGACACAACCACCACCAAAATCATTATTTTAAACATTAACTTGGTCTTGCACTTCTCACGGGCAGTTAGTATCAGCTGGTCAATCCAAATATAAGACACATCAAAAACAACCAACATTATTTAAGACAATAACTTGGTCTTGTACTTCTCACGGGCGATACACATCAGCTGGTCAATTAAAATATAAGACACAACCACCACTAAAATCATTATTTTAGACATTAACTTGATCTTAAACTTCTCACGGGAAATTAGTATCAGCTGGTCAATCCAAATATAAGACACATCTATGCCAACCAACATTATTTTAGACAATAACTTGGCCTTGCACCTCTCACATGCAATACGTATACGCTGGTGAAGCCAAATATAAGACACAACCACCACCAAAATCATTATTTTAGACATTAACTTGATCTTGCACTTCTCACGGGCAATACGTATCAGCTGGTGAAAACAAATATAATACACAATTTGAATTTGTGGACTCGTGTATGATTAAAGAAATTGAATACATGGCAATCCGAAACGCAGAAACTCTTGATGAGGACACGCTTCCTAAAATGATTCGAGTGTTGGTGTTCACGTGAATTGAGATAAGTGTCGGCTTGATTTTAAATGTACTCGTAATTTTAGTCTTTGCATTTTGCTATCAAAATGTTTATATATAGCGTCATATATTTTATGTCAGGTTGTTGGACCTTTTGAGTGTGTTAACAACGCTGCCGAGAGAATCGGTCACTCAGATATTCTGGTACTTCTACCCGCTGGTTGAATCATTTTGCCAGATACATTCATTCTGTAACATGTTTACGGTTATCGGAGAAGCATTATGTTTTCTAATGACATACATACGCGCCATGTAGTGATTAAATGCGTTTGTAATTCTCTGATTTCTTGATTAATATATATCCCAGTGCCAATAATAACGGTAAACGCACGTTTTAAGATAAATTTAACGTATCAATTACCGTCTGTGAAAAGCACGGTTGAAAGCGGCGTTCACAAAATGTATGTTTTCATCTATATTAAAGCTACTCTGGTTGTTGTCCTCGAAGCTTATGTCGGGTAATATGTAGCGATAACTAGTGTACTTCTGCAACAAAGGCCATACACATTTTGATTTGTTATTGCTTCCTTAACATGTTTATATTGATTATAAAACTTTAATATTTACACTAGTATTGTTTTTGAGTTATTAATTAGTAAACTAACACATGTTTGCAATGTTTTGCAACGTGTTATAATAACTGGTAATTACTTGTTACGAAGTTCTGAATATTTTGGACAAATTAATAAGTTTATGCAGTTTCAACTAATATTTGATTACATTAAGTACATAACCTTTCTGGTATCGGTGTATTTGAATAGCGGCTATGTTCTATTTGTAAATAAAGCGATTCAATTCAGAACCTGGTCAACATAAACGAACCTAGTTAATCTAAAACCTTAAGTTTCATTTGAGAAATAAAATGTACGTACGCAACTGTTATTTTTCTTTAGATTAAATGTGTTTGGCTCCAAATTCGTCTCTTAAACAATGGCGCATGACAATCTATTGATACTTTTACTGTATAATAAGTTCTGTTTCATTCTCACCATATTGTTTCTTGTCAGGGTCACGGCTCTTTTGCGCCAGATTGAACATTTGTCGTATGTTAAACTTGAAGTGTTTCTATTGTTTTATGTTTGTGCATAATGTTCATCAAATGCGTACTTTAATTGATTCATTAACATTCGTTAGCGTCTACAGATAACGGACAATACACTGTAAGACACGTTTACGATTTAAATTGTACTATTGTCTTCGCTATTAGTTTAAACCTATTTATTTTAGCTCGATTGCATCGGAAGCCGAAGGCTTATTGAAATGCTCTCGAGTCCGTTTCCTGGTACTTGGTGTCTTTGGGGGAGATCGAAGGGACGCGCCCAGTGGGGATCGAACTCACGACCTCCCGATCGGTCTTCGCTATTAATAGTGTTTTATCGCATTATATCGTACTGTTAATGTTATAATTATGTATCTAAGTATGTATATACTGAACAATCATTTTAATAGCTTACACTGTGTTTGATTACTTTCATTATAAAAATCAAAAGACTGACTTATTTCTGTATACATTATAACATATTTCAACAGGACAACACTTTGTATTAAAATTCGTTTTTTTTTCTTTTTGATTTTTGTTATTGTTTTCCATTGCAAATGTTGAATTCCAGAATGTCTTCTTTTGCAAATGAATAAGCGAATACTGTTTTGTTAAACGTATTGCATGGCAAAAATTAGACGATACGTTTTCTCCATTTTGCAATTCTTTTAACACATAATTTTTTAGATCACTTTATATCTTAGCCCTAAGATTGTGTGTGAAGCGAATACGACACGTTATTCGACAGGTGACATACATATAAATAATTATGCAAACGTATTAACTACCCTCAAACAGATTGCAATAATCGGTGTGATAGATAGTCAACACATATTCAGATAATACAAGTACTACACACAGGTGTACACTCAACTGTGTATTATAATTGGTGTGACAGTAATGGCAAGTTAGCATCTTTCTGAAAACATATTTACTTTTCGCTGATATCTGAACATATAAAAAAGTATAAGTAGTAAAACAAATTGATGTTTATCTTTTAACAAATAATTGTCAATCCATAGGTGTTATATATTAATTAAGAGTATTGTTTATGGTACATGTATATTGATGAAAGTCATTCTGTTGATGTTGTTGTTCAAAACTGGAATTAACTTTTAAAGAAAATATACGAAAAAAAAAACATTTTTCTTAAATGAACTTCATAAAAACGAAAACTTTACCTTGATAAATTGATTATCTTAAGACTTTATCACAACTACTCAATGAAGTTGTACCCGGCCGATTGTGAAAACGGTATCGCAAATATACGTGTCAGTTTGAAACGGGAGATCGTCTTACTTATACAGTGTTATTTGATGACAGACGACAATGTATAATCAATGTGGATGTATTTTTCATCTGCTTTGGTACGTGAGTTTACAATATTAAAACGAAAAATATTTAAAAGGTTACATGCTTAAAAGTTGTTTACGATCATTTATTTCATGCTAGTACGTAAAGACTATCGGTTAGTATTGCATCGCATACTCTATCTTAAATTGGCATACCTAACAGAAAAAGGGTACTTGAGTTTGCAAAATTTCGGTTTCGAAAGGTTTTCCGGTGGCTGTTTAGAGATGAAACAATTACAGAAATGCTGTCTCAATCAAAAGTAAATTATTATTATCGGAGCTTATGTAAATGCACAAGGAATTTTAGACTATTGCGCTGCTCGTGTATAACGTGCCATGAACCGCACTAACGTTTCCATGCGCACGGCTTTACCGAATGTGTATTTTGATCGGCAGTGTCAATGCGGTAACCCCAGATTGATTCATTTTCAGTCTGTATCATGTTATATATTTTCCGTATGGTTCATTACGTAAATATGACATTGAAGTGAATAACTCTTCGCTTTTGTGTGGATTGGAGCTCCACAAAACCGAATTCAAGTCCAAATTATTTGCATTGACCGTTCCAAGACGATGAACCAAGTGTTTCTCATGTTTGTATGGTTGTTGTGTACTTGCGTTTCTGGTCTAGTACATGTACTTTGTTTTTTCACGTGTAGGCTTGTGGTTCCTGCCATAAATATAAGAGCGTGAGGTATAATAAAGTTTCTCTCGTGCTTCTGCAACTGAAGTTTCACTTTGTGTATATTTTATCATCGTTTGAAAACAGACGCGGCACTCAAAGAGCAGATACCAACTTCATAGAAAATGCACTCGTGGCTTGTAATAAGAGCCAACTGTGTTAGGCAAATAGTTGTTAAACATATAATTCCGTGTAAACGTTCAATAACTTCCTTTAACTAATACGTTTATGTTCATAATCAATTATTCTATTTTGCAAGCACTTGGACTTTCTTTTCAAAACATTTGAACTGGTAAAACTAATAGCCAAGGTTCATATTAACAAAATATCGTACGTTTGTGTCTGAAATCGATTGGAGACATTACACTGTGTTTAGAAGTTAAAATGAGAATACTGGCTTTTCATCGAATCGAAATCAAATGTGGCGAGTATCCCAAGCATCCACGCTGAAAATAAATTCGAATATGTTAAGCTTTTATTCAAAACTATTTCTTACATATTCATTACGGATACCTAAAGTTGGAACGTGTTGAACAGATTTATCGTTTTTATATGTCTTTATTCCATATTTTAGACTAAATGGACAGTACATTTTATTTGGAATTTCAGACGCATGCAAACCAAAATTAAACATCTGGATATGGCGAATTTTAAAGACGTTTTTACAAGCACAGAATATCGAAACTGGATGAAATGCCTTTTTGCACAAAGCCTTGCAAAGGATGTTCTTAGTGATGTTGTCGAATCAGAGATTGAATCGTTTCGCAAACAGATCCTACAAAACGCGCAGGTCACGCATCTTCAACCTTCAATCACAGTATGTAATCAATGCAAGACACCCAATGTTATAAAATGCCCTACAAGAACAGTTTACAAAATAAACCGGAGCGGCTGCAAATTTCACAACGGTGTCGGTCTCTGTTACAGAAGATGTCCAACTTACGGCATGTGTAATAGATTATGCAAAGAAATCATCGACAATCATCGTTTCAATGGACCTTCCTGGAAGAAAACGGACGCATCACAATGGTGTACAAGCGCGTGGTCGATTGCTAAATGCTACACGCCCAAAGATGGTTATGCACATGTGAACACGGCTAATGACACCGATTTTAACGGTCTTGTATATATTATCATTAACTGCATCACATTTCAAAGTACTTCAAAGACGACCTAAGCAAATCTGCAAATATCTGTACAAAGGTAATATCCTTTTAGAAACATAGTATACTGTGTTGCGATTCTTAATCTTCTCTTACCATGACTACATGAGCTATGCATAGTTTTCAATGTGGGAGGTCATTTTCCATGTTCATAGATTTTAAGTATTGTTCTGGTCTTTTTCTGGTCTTCCATTTTTATATTATGAGCGATGTTAATCATTGTATCAAAACATATTGTGGATAATTATGTACTTTCGCTTAACATTTTATTTGCTAAAACTGACTAAAAAGATAACTAATTTATTGAATTATTTTTAGGTTAGGGACAAATGCAGAGAGCTAAGACAGTCTCCTACTATGACGATGGCGGATGATGAGATGGGGTATTTTATAGAATCCCTTGTGGACATCCTAAATAATTCTGTAAATGTGAAC
>VMBQ01006123.1:37423-61136 GCA_007657795.1 Dreissena rostriformis | reverse complement strand
AACTTCAACAGACTGCTTAGATGCGTCGAAATTGGGCACTCGAGAGTCCGAAAACTTAAAGTAATTACGGTATATATAACTGACAATGTCCACACACCAACAACAATAAGTTGCTAAAACAACAATAAACACTTAAGCCACACTGGCGCCCTACAGGCACAGTGTCAGTCTTACCCCTTTTAAGTGTCTCGAAGACTTGACAGATTATAAACAATCAACACGTTTAGAACCACGTACGTCCCCATTAAACTGACTGGTTCCGATAAAATTTATCTGCGACCAATAGAATAATTTTATAAAGCAGTCACACACAAATACATCAATATGTCAATTACGACAACGGATTTGTAATATTAAATAAATTTTAAACTTTCAACATATATTATATTTTATATTATATTTAATACACGAGTAAAACGGCGGCAAACAAATCTAATTTAGTTAAAACTGCTAAATGAAACTGTTCTTAAATTACCAAAAAGTGTTCTCCTTGACAAAAATAAACAACATGGCGTCTGCAAGCACTACCAGCAGCAAGAAATCGGAAAAAGAACGTAAGTGTGTCCAGATGTATGGGTGGTATTCTTAATGTTCCTGGTTGCGTGTCTCAGTTATCTTTATTTCTGTCAAATTATCCATTTATGTTTACTATTTATTTAAACATGGTGGCAAATTATTCTTGACCTTTTTGTCCATGTCACGTAGTCCATATAAACGGACTCCCAGAGAGCCTATGATAATTTTTGTTATGACGGCTCTGGGAGTCCATATGCACCCCTTTATAAACATGGGTGCGCGACACACCGTCCAATGATGGTGAACAAATGTGCCAAATGATTTAAAAATCTCACAATGAACGACATAGTTATGGCCCGGACAAAAATTGTTCCGCCCGCCGACATTCAGCAATCTAATAACCAGTTTTTTCCTTCGGAAAACCTGGTCAAAAAGGGTACAATGAAGTTAGATGATTGTGCAAGCTTCTATATATTTTTTTTTAGGAAAAAAACAACAATGATTTATCAGGACTGAACACATTTTCATGAAATGAATATATTAAAGGTTGGTGTTCATGCAAGTTTGTTCACAAATATCTTACACAATTTAAGGACTAAGAAATGAACTTGGATCTGCAACGGAGAAAGGTGATGTTGAAAGAGTCAAGATGCTCATGGAGAAGGTGTCGGTCAACAGCGATTTGCTTATCAAACGAGAAGGGCTCGGCAAGAGCCCACTTCTTATTGCATGTACCTATGGACAGCTGCCATTAGTTGAGGAATTCTTAAAGGTATTATCATGCTATAACTTTCAGACAGGTATGCAACTCGAAAAAAAGATTGCTAGAATAATATTTTTCAGTTTATTGTCTTCTCTTTGTGGAGCCACAAAACAAACCAAAGACAATAATTTACTGCTTTTGCCAATTAAAAATATTTATAGTAAAAATACAAATTACAATACTCAGCAAACTATATAAAGTTAATTGTAACAAAAACTTTGGGATGAAAGAAAATACTGTTAAGCATTTCATTGTTCATTAATTGTACTTAATTAAACATTGTGACTAAGAGCAGGATTTTTATATTTGCTTATTAACTTATTAATAGAAGCATCTTCACTTTTAGAAACAAAATAATATTATTGATAAAGTAAGTTGATTCCATTAGTTTTACTATGCTTCCCAAAAGTTTGTCATTCACACTTTTTTTTAGTGCGAGATTTCAGACACTTATCATCCCAATATGATGAAACTTGATATACATCACCTTAAAAGAGTGTACATGTGCATCTTTGTCAGGGCATTCGGGTCTAATGATGTTTCCGAGAGTTATAAGCAATCAACTGCAAATGTCACTTTTTGTTTACGCCCAAGATCTTAAATACTGATGATCCAAATTTGAAAACATGATAATTTATGCAGCATTCCTGTAGGGTGGACATAAACAACCTTGTCAGGTCATTCCTGCTCAATTTTTTTCATATATATTCTAGTCTGGAGTTGACCCATTATCAAGAATGTCCAATGGCCGCACCACGATTCATGAGGCCTGTGTTGGGGGCCACATTGATTGCCTGAAAGCTCTCCTCAAGTACACAGATCAGGTGAATGTCAAGGACAAGGATGGCCAGACTCCCGCCCACCTGGCAGCCTTCAATGGGGAACTAGGCTGTATCAAAGTGTTGGCAGAAAATGGTAATAAAGGCCTTCAAAATTTACCCCCTTCCTCTGGCAGATATTTGTGTCGCGTTCTGAGAAAACTGGGCATAATGCTTGTGCGTAAATTGTCATCCCAGATTAGCCTGTGCAGTCCGCACAGGCTAATCAGGGAGGACAATTTCCGCTTTTATGGAATTTTTTCATTTAAGTGATGTCTCTTCTTAGCGAAAATCCAGTTCAGGCGGAAAGTGTTGACTCGGATTAGCCTGTGCGGACTGCACAGGCTAATCTGGGACGACAATTTACGCACATGCATTATGCCCAGTTTCTCAGAACACGACACATTTATGAAATAACCCACCCTCTTGCCGGGATGCACTAAGCTTTACTCATACACCTATGCAGTAAGGCTTACAGGAGCTGGCTAATTTGTAATCTTGATTTTTTTCTGGTAAAACGCTTGTAGTTTTAGTTTTCTAAGCCGCAATTATATTCATATTATTCAACAATCACCTAATATTCTCCATTTTATTCTGTGTTTTGTGTACTGGAAATGGATAGGGTTTCGACCTTGCAAACTGTGGGGTCCCAGGTTTGATCACAAATCAGGGAGTTTTCATACGATCTTTCCACTTGCAACCAGCTATTGAATATTTCAGGATGCAGACTTGACCTAAGACTCTTAAAAATGAACATATTTAAACCAAACTAACTCGATATTGTAAAGAATCAACTCTTTGTGTGTATTTGAAAGGTGCTGAAAAAAAGTATTTTTACATAGAGTAGATATATAGCTTCTATAACGACTTAAACAACAAAATGAATTTGTTTAACAACATATATGTATGCCAAAGATCTATTAATATACCAAGATAAGTGTTATCGAGATATCCCGTTAATTCGCCCGGCCTCCGAGATTTCCCTGACGTAATCAGTCACGTGATATCGAGAATTTTATATCGATGTCGGCTGTCTAAGAATCGATCGGGTTATTAATTGATGTAATTAATTGTTTAGCAAACACATTGTTTGATTAATAAATGATTTATTTAAAATGATTAACTTAATTCAAAGTTATGTTTGTTGTTTTCAAATTAATTGCTTTTAGAATATGAAAATTGTAGAATTATGTACCAATGGATCACAATATCTATTCGGACCAACAGAAAATATCGGGTATTAGCGCAACGAAAACGAGATCAATATTACGTAACATCAATCGAGCGGCCGCTAGTCTCACTCTGTTATCTCAAAGATCTATTAATATTTCTGCGCCACTGGAAATCACGTCGTCAAATCTCGGGCTGGGAGAACTAACGAGATTTCCTTCTTTATCGCATTGATGATTCTAATCTTGGTATATTAATAGATCTTTGTGTATGCACACAACCATCTGATAAGTGATACTAATTGCAGGCTAATTTGACATTAACATCTGATATCTATTTGTACATCCTTTTAGGTAAATACCTTATGTAAGGAAGGTGTAATGTTTTACTTGATGTAACATAAAATGATTTAATAATATATCCTTTACAACCTTAGATTATGTACTAAGTAACATTTTAAACACTCCTTGTTTGATCTTGACAGGTGATAATTTAAAAGAATGCTTTCACCTAGATGGGTGGGGTGGCATAACTGCTTCACAAACTGCTATAATTTGACATTAAAACTGAGATGCTAACAAATCCTTCCTGCCACAAGTGAGGTGTCACATCCACTGTTCACTTGCCAGGTGCTAACCTGGTGATGGAGGACTACAAGGGTCGCCAGTGTGCCCACCTGGCCGCCATGAGGAACCACAAGAAGGTTGTGCAGCTCTTGTTTGACCTCGGGGTGGACCTCGACTGCAGGTGTGAGATGGGCAAGACCCCTGTACACTACTCTGCACAGTTTGGATGTAAGTAGTACTGATATATTGGAATCTGTTTTTTAAGAATTTTGCATCCTAGCCCAATCTTATAAAAAAATTACAACTGAACATTTAACTCCAACCAGACAGATTTGTATTATCAATATGTTCCTTAAATAAAGTCTATGTGAATGATCGTATGGGAATTAGAATTCTTGAAAAATAATTTTGTCAGAATATTTGTCACCCATTTTAAATTAAAGTATTAAGCTCAAAGAATAGTTCTTAAAATTCAGTGCTCTGAGATCATTTTCTTTCTCAAATTCAGGGATGGCAAGGAATAGAATAAATTATATTAATTCTAATATTTTGTCATTTAATCTTTGATTTATCACTGTTATAGGGATAACCAAATTGCTGGTACATATTACATGTGTAAAAAGTAAAAAAAAACATGTCAGGTAATCAAATCAATACTTTTCTCAATAAATAATTGTTGCCATTTGTTAACACCATAAATTATGATTTGAAACTTATGAAAAAAGTCAAATGATGATTTATTTGATTATCTCGTCTAGCGTTAGAGACCTTAATATTGCTGGTACAGCGAGACTGCGACATCACGTTAGGGGACAACAATGGCTACCTGGCCCTTCATCATTCCGCCAAGAATGACAAGCTCAACTGCGCGCGCTTTCTGGTAAAGCAGGGTACTTCAATAGAGGCGACACAGGCTGACGGAAAAACACCGGCACATGTGGTAGGTCCCACACACAAATCTAGTGCAACATCTCTCCTAGAAACAGAAACAACTCAATATCTAGAATAACAAATGTATATATATTGTTATTTAGTTTTAGACCTAGAGTAACAACTCGCCCATGATGAGTGATCCATAATTGTCCCTTGACATTGTGTAGGGGCCTCATAATGCGTTAAAAGAGTTATCACAGAAGTCTGTGAGTTTGCCCTGAAGCGAATATTGTAAAATAATTTGTGTCTTGGTTAGCCACCATGACTGAATAACTTGATATTGGTCTGGAACTTTTTAACTTAGTCGCTGACCAAAACAAAAGGATTTTTTTTCCAGTAATTTAGCATTATTGTTCAACATTTGATTTTTATCATTCCTAATAGAATCTTTACTAATAAAGTGAACTAAAGACATGATCTGTGGTATTGTTGACCAGAATGTCTCCACTTCAGGCTGCACTGAATGGCTCGATAGAAGTCCTGCACTGGCTCCTGGACAAGGGAGCGGACCCAAACAGCACGGACTGTAAGTTGCAAGTTACACAAGAATGATTGTCATGAAACTTTTCTCCATCCTAACAGATTGTATTTTTATTATGCCCCCGAAGTTGGGCTTATAGTGATTGCACTGTCCGTCTGTCTGTTGGTCTGAAATTCCGTCACACTTTGCATTTAGGTTTTGAAAAATGTGGAAAAACACTTTGTGTTTAGGTTAAGAAAATGTGGAAAAAGGGGGCATACATGTATGTCATCCTATGGTGACAGGCCTTGTTTTGAAGTATGCTATCCAATGCCTTGAGTTGAAAATTTGAAGCATTGGAACTCAAAAACTGAAGAATAATAACATGAAAGATAAAAAAAACAACAACATAAAAACTGCTTTCTTAAGGATTCAAACATTTGACCTATTTGTGAAAAGGACATAACCAGTTTAACTGCTGGACCTTTCTGACTTTTGTATGATCACTGAAATTTCTTATAACCTATGCAAATGTTACAGGTAATTTAACAACAGAAACATAGATTGTTTAGGGTGAAACAGTTGTATCTGCTTTACATAATTTATATGTGCCTCTGGATGTTGCAAATATCTGATGTAGTAAAATGAATCAAAACTATTCATGCATTTTCTTAGGATCTGATGATCATTTGTCTATCAGTTACAATTATAGCTTCCCATTTAACTTTGATGTTCATTTATGTATACGACAAGTATAAATTAATGAAAACAAACAATTAAAATCTGATTGAAAAACTCCCTTTGTTCATGTTCATTGATAAAATCTAAGGTTTTAACAATTTATTTAATCAGCATTTTATTATAGGTCTGTAAAACACACCTGGTTATCAAAACTCAGTTTTACAGGTAATTGGTTTTTAAATAATAATAAAAACATAGTTATTCACCTAGTTCCTTAAAGTACCTAAGATACTGCAAACACGAACAGAAAATTCCTTAACAATGAAAATCTCTTTTAGAGACAACTCTTACAGAATATAGAATTCAGTATATCACAGTAATGTCCCTTTTTAATTATTATTTTTTGACAATATGTAACTCTTTAAACCCCAGATTTTGGTAACACGCCAGGCCACTATGCGTGTGAGGCGGGATTCCCCCGCTGCCTGAACTGCTTCTTGCAGCACGACGGGGAGATCGACATTCAGAACATAAAGGGGGACATGCCCCTTGACACTGCCAAGAAGTTTGGACATCCTCTGCTCATGGAGAAAGGAGGTAAAGTAGATCACCATTATTTTGTGCAAAATCAATCTGAATTCCTTGTTATTTTGAAGTTATATTGCTCCTGAACTTTTTATGCATCGATGGAGTGGTAGGCATTAAGAATGACATTTGTCCATCCATATTTACGTCGGTTCGTCCTGAAGCTTGTGCTGAGAACTCTTTAAGCACTGGGTTGATTTCGCTCAAAATTTCCCTGTTGAATGACTTCAATGTGTAGATGAACATAATAAAAGGGATTTGGGCTGCAAAAATTTCACTGTTGAATGACTGCAATGTGTAGATGAACATAATAAAAGAGATTTGGGCTGCAATTAATTTTGTTAGAATTTTGTTGCTTTGTCTGTTTTTATGCCCCCGGTAGGGTGGCATATAGCAGTTGAACTGTCAGTCCATCCGTCAGTCTGTGCGTCCGTCCGAAAACTTTAACGTTGGTCATAACTTTTGCAATATTGAAGATAGCAACTTGATATTTGGCATGCATGTGTATCTCATGAAGCTGCACATTTTGAATGGTGAAAGGTCAAGGTCATCCTTCAAGGTCAAAGGTCATTGTTTTAATAATTTTTTTCAAAGCAGCGCAGTAGGGGGCATTGTGTTTCTGACAAACACATCTCTTGTTCCACTATAGAATATTTAGTCCAAACATTATTATTTGTTAACTCCTGTTTAATTGCTGGATGAATCTCTCTCAAACTTTCACAGTTACATGACCTCATTGTTTATAGGAGGATATAGAAAGGAATTTTGATTTGGCTGAATTATTTCCCAATGTCTTTTTGTCCACTGTAGAATATATAGTGGATTTTTCTGTGTGTGATACATTTCTAGTTTGAATTTTACTCTATAGTTTCACCATAAAGGACAACAAATTGCAAACTCTTCAATGGAAATCTGATTACCATAATTCCGACACGTATTAACCAACAAATTAAGAAATTAAAGATTACTATGCCTTACTGTTTGTCCAAGGTTTTATCATTTCATGTCCAAGGATTTGATGGGGATCCATTAGGTTAGGCAGCCGTGTTTTGTTATTATTGAGGACTGTAATTTCAACTTAATAATTGATTGACAATCAGAAAATGGTTAATTATTGTAATAAGCAATGTTCTAGTTATACACTACTATAGGCTCTTATATTTCTATGAAAAGACATAAATAAGCACATACAGTACTAGTGTTGTAAATCGAATCAGACATACAAAATTGCTTACAATATTTGGTATTCAATGGTGAAGCCTTAAGTATATGGTACAGATCATTAACATACAGTTGTTTCAGATGGTTAAAGATTAAGATATTAAAGATTGTTTTAAATGAGCCTTGCTCTATAAAAAGGGGGTTTAATGCATACGCGTAAAGTGCCATCCCAGATTTGCCTGTGCAGTCTGCACAGGCTAATCAGGGCGACACTTTATGCCTTAACTGGATTTTCACTAAGAGGCTTCCTTGAAACAAAAAATACCATGAAAGCGGAAAGTGTCATCCCAGATTAGCTTGTGCGGACTGCACATGCATTAAATCCCTTTTGCTCAAATAATGTATTGCAGTTAAGAATGAGGACCCTTGCCCGCAGTGCTTTGCTAAGTACAAGCAGGTGCAGTGGGAAACCATGCATCCCCCGGCCCCCGTCGAGAGAAACATCACCAATGCAGGCACCACCGCTTACAAGAACCCCGTGCCACCATTTCCGTAAGTTGTGCTTTGTGCATGATTTTTGAATGGTGTTCATAGTCAGGGTGGGATTTTAGAAACACCTCAGGGAATGGTAATACCTCAGCACTATTACTCGGCCCACCAAAACTGTTATAAATTCTTTCTTTAAAGGTATAAGAGCAAATTGTTTAGCAATTTTGGGCATTGAAAAGTAGGAAATATCACGTCAATGAGTGTTTAACAATTCTAATGCGTGCATTTAAGAGGCTAGTTATCAGTTGCAAAAACAGATCACTCCATCTTTAAGCTTTTCTTACATTCTTTGTCACAGGATTTAAATTGATGCTATTATAAGTCATTCAAACATGTGCTGATTTATTTACCACTGAAATATATTATCCATTATTTTATTATTTGAACCTCTGTCGTAAATCCACTTGTTTTTTCTAGCACTACCAAGGACATTTTTTATCTGAGCCAAGAAATTCGCCGTAGTAAAAGTTGCACAGTATTTAGTTTTTTCAATATTGATGTTTATGCCCATTAAAACTATAATGATGCCTTTTGCATTAATCACAGTTTTCTAATCTTTCAGGAAAATGCCAACCCAGCTTCAACAAAACCTTCTAAAGCACGAAGCTAGGAGAAAGAAAGAGATGCCTCAGAAAGTCGTACAAAATCGCGACATGGCGGCCAAGTTTTATGGCGAGCACTTGGACCCAAACGAGCTGTTTAAGTTTAAAGTACCAGACGGGAGGGATTCCTTGCAACATCTGAAAAATATTAATACCTGAATGTATTTGACTGTTTTCCTAAAGATTTTTTAATGTATTTTTATGTCCCCCAGTCTATACTGGGGGACATATTGTTTTTTGCCCTGTCTGTTTGTTGGTTTGTTTGTTTGTTGGTTTGTTTGTTTGCTCAAACTTTAACATTGGCCATAACTTTTGCAACATTGAAGATAGCAACTTGATATTTGGCATGCATGTGTATCTCATGGAGCTGCACATTTTTAATGGTGAAAGGTCAAGGTCATCCTTCAAGGTCAAAGGTCAATGATATGGGTCAAAATCGCTCAAAGGGGGACATAGTGTTTCACAAACACATCTTGTTTAGTTTATGTATTAATTATTTGATATTATGTACATTTAATTGTTGGCAATGTTTTCTTATATGTACAAGTGCAAGTGCATTTCCAAACTTGAATATTCAAACTACTGATACTTTTTAAAGGAATCTTGTTTTTTCAATACATTACCTAGTTTATCATATTTATAATTAGATGGTATATTCGTTTTAATGCCCCCTTCAAGGAAACGGCATATAGGAGTCTTTCTCAGCCATAACTATGCCATATATATTCATGGATTTAAAAATAACTTGGTGCATGTGTCAACCATCAAAAGAAAATGTATCGTGCCAGTGTTTTTTCCCCACCATTTTGCAAATTGGGCCTGAGCCCATATGAAAGTAAAATTGAATTGGCAAATTAAGTTTTTTTTTTGTTTTGCGTACAAATGCTTTGAAATTTGGAATACAAGTGTTTGTAACATTATATTTGCTAATGTTCAACTCATAGAGCTTAATAGGGAGATGAACTGACTTTTTTGGTATATTTTTTTGGACACCTTTTTTGGAACAATTTTTCTGAGATTGGGAATGGAGCCAAATGCGGCCCCAAATTTGACATAAAAAAAACATTGGCGTGCAACACCCATCTTCAAAGGTCAAGGACACACATAGAAGTTTAAGGCAAAATTTAGCCTTAAAACAGGTTAATTTTTTATGTCAGCCATTTTTTTGCCATGTATGTATGAATTCTGAAATAACTTGGCACAAAAATAAACCATCATAAGACGATGTGTTGCGTGTCACACACATCTCGCCACCTCAAAGGTCAAGGTCAAACTTAGAGGTCAAAGTTCGAATTTGGCCATAAAACATCTTTTCCAGACTGTAACTTTGTCATTCAAAATACAATTATGAGTGTCTCCTTACCACAAAGGTCAAGGTTGCGCTTAAAGTTCAACAGTCAAATTTGGCCATTAAACAGCTTGAAAATTGCTGCATCACCCATAACTTTCCCATTACTGTCAGGCAAACTTATCCTCATAGTAGTATTTTTCATAGTTACCACTTCCTAAGCATGTTTCTTTTATATGATCACTGTAGACATATATATATAAATGAACACAACTTCACCTTTGTGGTAATAAGTGCGCTATTTAGTGTACCTTCCTGTTTAATGTTTAGTTGCTGAAATAATACAATTGTTTCTTACATTATTACTGTATCAGTATTGTTATTTTTTTGCCAGAAATTTTAAGATATTAAACACAGTGACATTACTGATCATATTTGCGTCCACGTTATACTTGTTTTACCTAAATTGTAGTTTACCATTCCAAAAGAAACACATGCTATGTTAATATAGTTTGACAAATATATGAGAACGTTTTGATATGATTTTGATAATATATGTTCAGTTCATGAAATAGCTTCTCATTTAAATGAAATGTGATATTATTTTGCCATTAGCTTGACAGTGTGGACACAACTATTACAGATCTACATAGTAAACATAATTGAAAGAGATCTTTGATAGTGCCCACAACTTCTGAATATCCAAGTAAAAGCGTATGAATCTATGATATCTGTCTGTGTCACCACTTTTCTCTGCTCCTGTTCATACTTACGTCCTTTTATTGTATTGTTCATATATTAAAATACTGGTCTTTGTTAAGTTTTGTAAAAGAAAATAAATGTATCATGAAATGAAATTTCATCTTTATGAGTTTTTGAAAACATTCAAACTAAGTACATTTGCCAATCAGATTTCAAATAAACAAGTTGTTTAAGCCTGAGATTTGTATTTGTATTATTGCTATACTAGTAATTAGTATACTACCAGAATGGATGATATTTGTATGTTTTCTTACAAGCAAGTTTACAAACATGTTCAATAAAGATTTCAATTAGTAAATGATTAGGAGTGAGACAGCTCTATAATCATACACATTACCAGTATCCAAAACTGTTGCTTTTAGCAATGTTGCATTTTGCTTGGGAAAAGCCCTCTTGTGTATCTTTTATGGTTTGATATTGTCTCAGTTTTAAATGAATTGGCTATTAACATTGATAATTTTAAAACATACATGAATTAAAAATAGTTATGTGTTTTGTACAATGCTGTTCCTTGTGAAGCTCTTAATACATTAATCAAATTGTTTTGCAGACATTGAGAATATGTATTTGAGGACAATGCATCCATTAGTCTTTCTGATAGTGTGACAGTTTTTGTGGTATCTTATTCTTAACCACACAATATGCTCTTTACAAAACAATTTAACAAGGAAACTTCCTATAAATCCATTGTCAAATTACATAAGAAAGTAAAGACACTTGATCATATTTGCATAATTTATTTGTATCCATCACATAACATTACATAAGTTTAAAGCCACCAATAGATGTAATCACAGAAGTTATAAGTAGCACATGCTAACAATATATATATGATTAAATGTAGAAATAATCAATGAAATTCTACACAAACACATTCAGAACAATTATGTTTCACAGAACAAATAATGAATTTATATTTCGTTATAGCCAGCAAACACCGTTGTTTCAATTTTATAAAGTGTTGAACAAAAACACACCATGATTTACACATTCTTATTATAAATAATAAAAAAATGTTACAGAAATAACAAAGGAATAAATGTGATATGTTTTTTTACTAATTTGACAATAACATTTAAGGGTATTCAACAGACAATATTATTGCAAAAAAAATAAATACATTATAAACAAACAAGAACCTATATTTATTGAAATATGTTTTAAGAAATTTAAAATTCTAAAACAAAACAAAATGTCTTAAATACACAGTTTTAATCTGAGAGTTGTATTACAGGTTGCTTATTGCACAGCCCACATCTATGTAGATTACAAAAGAATAAGTTGCATTCAATAAGTTAAACATACGGTAACAATTAACTATAACAACTCAAGAAACAAGTCTTGTATTCCACATGCATGAGCCCTGACATTTAAAAAATAAAACCTTATTTAGAAGACATAAAATAAACGCAAATAAAGGCAGTGTTAGTTTTCACCTGACAAAGAAGATGGCAACGTCCATGCCAAGACAGGTACTTGTATTTATCGCCATTTTATACCATTCATTTCTTTTATATTTTTTTAATGCTGCTTACTTTCCAGCCATATCAGCAAGAAAGTCATTAACGTTTATTTCTTATTAGCTGGGTGACATTATTACAACTCCACTAAGAAAATGAGCAGCGAGTAAAGTCGAGATATAAAGCGAATTTTAATTAGAAATAAACACTAATAACTTTTTTGCTGATATGGCTGGAAGTGAACCGCATTAAACATTTAATACAACTAATAAAGGGTATAAAATGGCAAAAATACCTGTCTCAGTATGGATGCCGCCATCTTGTTTGCCATGTGATAACCCGCTCTAAAAGGGCTGTATCCATAACACGCTTCCTTGCAAAATTTAATGTTCCAGTACTCAGACACATTCATTTTGACTTAAAATGAACTCGATAAAGCATAATTTAGGTTACACTATACTAATTTCAATTCTAATGTCAAATAATATAAAACCTTCAACTGAATTAAGTCAATTTTGTCAACATTTTGCACCTAGGGAGACCTGATTATCAAACATTTTCTTAAAGAGCTTTTTAAGCTGAATGCATTTAAGAAATAAACAAGAGATGTGTTTGTCAGAAACACAATGCCCCATAATATACTGCGCCGCTTTGAATAAAAAAAAATGATTAATCCCTTTAAAAATTATAAATTCCCTTGTGAAAATGATCCGTACCTGCCAAATGATCAATAAAAATTATCTCCCTTTAAAGCTTATTACTTCCCTTGGACTTTTTTTTTTGACCTTTGACCTTGAAGGATGACCTTGACCACATATCAAGTTGCTATCTTCAATATTGCAAAAGTTATGTTCAATGATAAAGTTTTCGGACGAACACACAGACTGATAGACGGACTGACAGTTCAACTGCTATATGCCACCCTACCGGGGGGCATAAAAAGGTGCTGATGCAGGGCCCTCGATCTGCACTTTTTAGGACTAAATATTGGCCCCTTCCCCCATCAATATAGTACACTGTTTTCCCTGTTTTTTTTTAATTCCCCCAAGAATAAAGTGTCCAATGATTATTATTATATCTCAATTTTATTTAAGTACATCTAGTCAAATAAACTTAATTATGAAACAAGATGTGTTTGTGAAACACTATGTCCCCTTTTGAGCGCTTTTGGCCCATATATTTGACCTTTGACCTTGAAGGATGACCTTCACCTTTCACCACTCAAAATGTGCAGCACCATGAGATACACATGCATGCCAAATATGAAGTTGCTTTCTTCAATATTGCAAAAGTTATGGCAAATGTTAAAGTTTGACGCAAACCAACAAACCAACAAACAAACCAACAAACAGACAGGGCAAAAACAATATTTCCCCCAGTATATACTGGGGGACATAAAAAGCAATGAATATAGTGCAAACATGTACAAATGTAGTAATGAGAGAGTAAGTAAAATGAGTTCTGCGGTCGGACACTTATGCCCCCCAAACAGGGCCTTGATTTTCACACTTATTGTAACAGTGACCTTGACCTTTGACCTAATGACCTGAAATTAAAAGGGGTCATCTGCCAGTTATGATCAATGTACCTATGAACTTTCGTGATCCCAGGCGTAAGCGTTCTTGAGTTATCATCCGGAAACCATGTGGTGGACGGACCGACCGACCCACATGTGCAAAACAATATACCCCCACTTCTTCGAAGGGGGGGCATAACAAAAATCCCCATAAAAAGGAAACAATGCGAAAATCCCCCCTCATGAGGGATATGGGTAGCTTCCCCTTTTGGCCAGAGAGGGCCCTGTAATGATCATGTTTTTTATTAAAGAATATTTAAGCTGAATGCATTTACGAAATAAAAAAGATATGTCATGTAAATCAAGATGATATTTTTCACTGTATAGCATAGCACATCTTAATTATTAAGTATACTGTAACTTTTCTCATTAAAACAGATACTTTCTTAATCTGCAAGCAAATCTGTCACAGAATCATTAGACATGTCTTTATCAATGAAGTTTACTAAATAGACCAGTTTATTCCAGATAGTTCATAAAAAAAACTTTTAACAAATGAACATTATTTATTATAAGATTTTGAATCCAATTTTGTTCGGTTATAACATTGTAATAATTATATTAATGTTTAAATGTCAGTGTCATGTTACATTCTGTTATATGGCTTATGATAAATGCAATATATTTTCCTAACAATGAGCAATAGAAGGTATGGAATGTACAGTTATCTCTTACAGTCAAACAACACATCTTTTATTTAACATGAGGTCATACAACATAATAATGTATACATCACCCTTATGAAATTATCAACAAAAAAAGCTTGGACTCCATCCAGATATGCATTTTTTTCAAACAAATGTTCAGAACAAAAGAGGTTTAGCTGGCTTCTTAGTTGGATATTCTTTTGTCCATATTCTGCCCATTTCTTTCATTGGATGAATTGGAAAATGGCTAAAATAATCTCTAAAAGTCATTCAATCTAGCCAAGAAGGTCATGAAGTGAGCTCCTGGATGTAGAAGAATTGTTTGTTGTCAAACTTTGGCCAGTCATGGACTGAGGCTGCATGATTTGCCCACCCATACCTGGGGTCTGAAACATCTGTCCTTGAAAACCAGCTCCGCCCTGGCCAAAACCTGCATTCATTGGTTGCGAAAATCCACCACTTACCAATGGCTGCCCTCCAAACCCAGCCGACATGTTACCTGTTTGCATGCCTTGGCCCATCATGCTCTGTTGAGTGGGGAAATGCTGATTTCCCATCATGCCTGGAGTATTCATGCTCATATTACCCATCATGCCTTGGTTGGTTCCCATCATGCCTCTACTGGTTCCCATCATACTCGGAATGTTTCCCATCATGCCTTGATTGGTTCCCATCATGCCTTGATTAGTTCCCATCATGCCTTGATTGGTTCCCATCATATTTGGCACATTTCCCATCATATTTTGGCCCAAACCCAACAATGATCCACTACTTGGCACTGAAGTTCTGGTTTGAGCGAATTCGTTCATTGAATTTTTGGGCTTAGGTGAACCATTTGATAGTAAAGTATCAAAGGATGAAAGGTCAACTTTCTTCTGTTGACCTAGATTTCTTGTTGAAGAATTGGTATTGAAGCCTGATTGAGAAGAGCTTGTCAAGGAATTTGAAGACAGAAACGGTGAGGCGGAATTCATAGAACCACTAGAAAATGCTGAAACAGGATTTACACTGGGAGAGTTATTCATTGTTTGTTTTGTGGGTGTTATACTCAAATTAGATTGCATAAGACTAGATGTCAAATCCTTGGGTCCTTGTGCAGGTGAACCAGTCTTCCCCAATGAAGACCTTGCTTCCAATTGTTTAGTGGCCTTCATCATTCTCTGCTGCTCTTGTTGTTTGGCCAATTTCTGCTTCTCTTCTAATGATAGTGGCTGAAAAATTGGTGTATACCCATCTTAACAAAGCAGATCAAAAGTCACATACACAATGCTTGATTGAAGCTTGATTTAAGACATATCAGCATAACCCAAACTGCCCATTTGGTTGAAGTTGTCTTGCTCAAATCATTAAACAGGCAAATAATTAAAAAGCAAGCTCTTTATATTTATATTTTTTTTATGCACAATATAACATATAAGTTTGTAAAAACAAGAGGGCCAAGATGGCCCTCGATCTCTCACCTGTGAAATGAGCTTGCCCAGTGGCATGATTTGAACAATCTTTGTCACATATCAAATATCAAAGCTGCGTGCTTTGTGGTTAACTAACTAATTGGTTTATTTATCCTCGGAGACTTCGGTTATAAAACCATTGTCTGAGCGCTCTGCTTAACATCAATACTCTGGCTAATTGCATTTTTAAAACATGACTTTTAGTTTGTTGCTAGAAAATTACAAGATTGTCAGAAAATATAGTGCTATGCAACCCATGCTCCGTATCATTATGACGCTTCCTATTGTTGAATACAAAGTTAAGCTTTCCAATGACCCGGATTATTGATTGCGCAATAGTAAAATGGCAGCCATTTTCGGTCGATCTGCTATTTTTTTTTGTCTTAAATAATTTTTTCTGAATGTGCGCGATTTTCAACCGGCTAAAATCTGATTTCAAATGGCCGATTTGGCCGGCGGCCGGCTCTTATTGAGAACCCTGCGTATGGAGTGTTTATGAGGTTTTTGTAAGATTTGACCTGGTGACCTATATTTTGACCCCTCATGACCAAACATCAAACTTTGCTTACAAAAATAAATATTATGACATAGTATTGACAAGGATTTTGTATAATATAATGAAAATTTCGACAATCTAAGGGCAATTATTCTGGTATTTATTATTCGATTTTGCTCATTATCAAACTTGACCGAGATCTTGTGGCCATATAGCTTCTCAGCAACTTTGATAAAAGAATACTCGAGAAATGTGAATGCTAGAGTGTTTACAAACCAAATGTAGACGGACGGACGAGGGACAAAGACCGATCCTAAAACCTCATCTGAGTAATCAGGTGAGGTAAAAAGTGTGGTTTTTTTTACCGAGCTGAGCCATTTTCCAACTTGTCCGAGATATCAATAAAGCCAATGTCTTGACTAAGTTTGACGATGATTATGCAAAAATTGTGACTTCTAGAGTGTTCACAAGGTTTCTCTATAGTCATATAAGGAAAACTGCCCCACCCCCCAGGCGGCCATGTTTTTTGACCGATTGGGACCATNTACATAAAAAGTTTCCACTTTAAAACAAAGCATTACAAGTTTTTATCATCATTCAAATTAAAAGCCCAGGCTTTCCCCGAGAAAGAATTACATGATGTACATGATTTCTTATTTTCGCACGTTTTACATGAAATGCACGAGGACTTTTAGTTTGTTGCTAGAAAATTACAAAATTGTCAGAAAATATAGTGCTATGCAACCCATGCTCCGTATCATAATGACCCTTCCTATTGTTGAATACAAAGTTAAGCTTTCCAATGACCCGGATTATTGATTGCGCAATAGTAAAATGGCAGCCATTTTCGGTCGATCTGCTTTTTTTTTTGTCTTAAATTCGTTTTTTTCTGAATCTGCGCGATTTTCAACCGGCTAAAATCTGATTTCAAACGGCCGATTTGGCCGGCGGCCAGCTCTTATTGAGAACCCTGCGTATGGAGTGTTTATGAGGTTTTTGTAAAATTTGACCTGGTGACCTATATTTTGACCCCTCATGACCAAACATCAAACTTTGCTTACAAAAATAAATATTATGACATAGTATTGACAAGGATTTTGTATAATATAATGAAAATTTCAACAATCTAAGGGCAATAATTCTGGTATTTATTATTCGATTTTGCTCATTATCAAACTTGACCGAGATCTTGTGGCCATATAGCTTCTCAGCAACTTTGATAAAAGAATACTCGAGAAATGTGAATGCTAGAGTGTTTACAAACCAAATGTAGACGGACGGACGAGGGACAAAGACCGATCCTAAAACCTCATCTGAGTAATCAGGTGAGGTAAAAAGTGTGGTTTTTTTTACCGAGCTGAGCCATTTTCCAACTTGTCCGAGATATCAATAAAGCCAATGTCTTGACTAAGTTTGACGATGATTATGCAAAAATTGTGACTTCTAGAGTGTTCACAAGGTTTCTCTATAGTCATATAAGGAAAACTGCCCCACCCCCCAGGCGGCCATGTTTTTTGACCGATTGGGACCATTTTCGAACTCATCTGAGATATAAATAAAACCAATGTTTTACCAAGTTTCATAATGATTGGGCAAAAAATGTTAATTCTAGAGTGTTCACAAGCTGTTTTTACTATATAAATATAATTAAATGCGCCCCCCCTGGCAGCCATGTTTTTCAACGGACCGGAACCATTTTCGAACTCAACTCTCGTATCTAGGAAACAAATGTTCTGACCAAATTTCATAAAAAATGGGCCAAAAATGTGACTTTTAGAGTGTTCACATGTTTTCACCATATACATATAGAGAAAACTGCCCTGCCCACTGGCGGCAATGTTTTTGCACTGATCTGGACCATTTTCGAACTCGTACGAGATATTATTAAAAACCAATGTTTTGACCAAGTTTCATGATGATTGGGCAAACATTGTGACTTCTAGAGTGTTTACAAGGTTTCTCTATAGCCAAATAAGGAAAACTGCCCCGCCCACTGGCGGCCATGTTTTCAACAGACCGGAACCACTTTTGAACCAACATATCATTAAGACAAACATTTTGACAAAGTTACATGAAGATTGGGCATAAAATGTGACTTCAACAGTGTTTACAAGGTTTTTCTTTTTTTGACCTAGTGGCCTAGTTTCTGACCCAGCATGACCCAGTTTTGAACTGGATCGAGGTATCATTAGTACAAATCTTCTGACCAAGTTTCATGAAGATAGAACAAGAAATGTGGCCTCTAGAGTGTTTACAAACCAATGTGGACGACGGACAAAGACCGATCCTTAAAGCTCACCTGAGCAATCAGGTGAGCTAAAAAGGTATTACAAATTGTTTTGCTTTGTTGTTTATCTGCCTATAAACCTTTATGATGAGTGTATATTAAATAACTCAGGCTAGCTACCATGAAGTATAACAAATCAGAATTCAATACTCCTGGTTATTAAGATAAACAAAAATAATTTAATAACCGTAACTTTGGTGTCAGAAAGGCAGCTTAGTCACAGTACTACCCAATCACCCAATACATACTTTAGTGGGCTGACTGGTTGCCTGTGTTGAGGATGAGGAGGCAGGACTGGTTGCAGGCAGTTTCCCTCCCACAGACAGTCTAGACTCCCCCACACCTGACAGGTATTCATCCATCTATCAATATAAGGCTACACTCAGAGGAATGATAAAATAAAGTAATAACCCACTCATTTAATGAACACAATAATATATTCAGCAAAGCTTAAAGCTAACAAAATGTTTATTTTATATTTCAAAGAAAACATGTAGTTTAGATAAATTTAGGAGACATCATCAGGTGTTGCAAGGGAGGGGGGAGGGTGTTGATTCAAGGTCAAAATGTCTATATACATTGTACCATTATAAGAAAATTATAATTATCTGACCAAGGAGCTCATTCAAACATGTCAGTCAAAGATTTGCATTTGAATTATTTGGCATGGTTTTTTGGTATTTAAAAAAAAGAAGGAAAGAAGGTGCATTATTTATAAGAGAACATAGAGTAATTTGATCCATAATATTCCCTTTGAAAAATTTGTTTTACTTTAATATTGTTTCATTAAATTGCTAAAAAGAATATAATGTTATTAATTAGTTGGCTTTGTTACTGAGCTGAAGACAGCTGTATTGGCCTGAGGCTGCAGGCCGAAGGCCAATACGGTTGTCTGAAGCTCAATAACAAAGCCAATATGAATTCAACTAATTAATGACAATTTTATTTATTAACTTTATAATATTATCTTATTTTTCGTTTAAATGAAGTCTCTTCTTAGAAAAAATCCAATTTTGGCAGAAAGTGTCATCCCTGATAAGCCTGTGCGGACTGCACAGGCTAATCTGGGATGACAATTTCCGCACATGCATTATGCCCAGTTTTCTCATAACGCAACACATATCTGCGGAGGAATCAAACTGCCACTATTGAAAGATTCTCATATAAGGCCGAGTTTTTCCTGGTTTCTGATTGGCTGAATCTCGTATTGGCCGACCTTTTCATGTATTGGCCGTGTTTTTCCATATTTGCCGCCTTTTTCTAGCATAAGGTGAGTTTCAAGCTTTATTGGCGAGGCTCAACTTGTATGGGGCGAACAAATTGAACACATTCTCGTCTAACATTATAAAGTTAATTAATAATACACAATACATATAATCAATTAAGAAACTACAAGTCAAGATTTTGACCACTTATCTGGAAAGTGTCGGGATATCAAAAACGAATCACCAGATACAAATAATGGTATCGTTTGACATCCTTCGAAAGAATTGCAGTAGAATAGTTAACAAAAGTCAGAATAGATTATCGCTGAGACAACTACGTAGATAAGGCACTGAAACAATTATGATGGCCTAGGCATCGACAAGTGTCAACAGCATCATGAATGAATACAATAAATAATCAAAAGAATGTCTCAATGATTATATTTCATACCATAGACTTTGGCCTGTCATCCTCCATTTTTCCTATCAGAGTCTTGTCATCAGAGTCTGCTATCTTTGTGATTTCCAGAGACCTGAAACATTAATGTGGATAAGCTGAAAGGAAGCATACCGTATTTTCCTTGTGAAAAGTAGCACGAGTGTTTAAGACGCTTTCCCTTATTTCTAACATTTTTTTAAATTTGTCCATACATAAGTCTCAAAATCCTCAATTTTTTAAACAGGATTTTTTCTTGATGGCTGTGGGCATTGCTTTGAGTATTTAAAAAGGCTACATGTAGTTTGTTTTTTTCTGCATGAAGTTCAACGAGCATCATGTAAGAATTGTTTTTTAAAGATAACCTTTACATATTTCAATTTCTTGACGCAATCATAAAACAAAAATTATATTCAAAACTTCATCAATAGTATATTTTGTTTGGTAAAAAATAAAATACTATCTTCGATTGTAAAAATGTATTGCTTCATGACTGTAGTCCTGACCTCTGTTCCTGCTTCATCTGCTCTAACTGCTCCAACTTGCTCTGGTGCTCAGTCTCCACCTTCCCTACCATCTCCTTCACCAGGCTGATGTAGGCCTTAAACTAAAAATATAACAGGCTGATGTTGGCCTTTAACTGAAAATATACCAGGCTGATGTAGGCTTTGAACTGAAAATATACCAGGCTGATGTAGGCCTTAAACTGAAAATATACCAGGCTGATGTAGGCCTTAAACTGAAAATACACCAGGCTGATGTAGGCCTTTAACTGAAAATATACCAGGCTGATGTAGGCCTTGAACTGAAAATAAACCAGGCTGATGTAGGCTTTGAACTGAAAATAAACCAGGCTGGTGTAGGCCTTGAACTGAAAATATAACAGGCTGATGTAGGCCTTGAACTGAAAATAAACCAGGCTGATGCAGGCCTTAAACTGAAAATACACCAAAAAATCATCCGACCATAACCGGCTGATAATATGCACATNTGAACTGAAAATATAACAGGCTGATGTAGGACTTGAACTGAAAATATACCAGACTGATGTTGGCCATGAACTGAAAATACACCAGGCTGGTGTAGGCCTTGAACTGAAAATACACCAGGCTGATGCAGGCCTTGAACTGAAAATAAACCAGACTGATGTAGGCTTTGAACTGAAAATACACCAGGCTGATGTAGGCCTTGAACTGAAAATACACCAGGCTGATGCAGGCTTTGAACTGAAAATACACCAGGCTGATGTAGGCTTTGAACTGAAAATACACCAGGCAGATGTAGGCCTTGAACTGAAAATACACCAGGCTGATGCAGACTTTGAACTGAAAATACACCAGGCTGATTTAGGCCTTGAACTGAAAATACACCAGGCTGATGCAGGCTTTGAACTGAAAATAAACCAGGCTGATGCAGGCCTTAAACTGAAAATACACCAGGCTGATGTAGACCTTAAACTGAAAATACACCAGGCTGATGTAGGCCTTAAACTAACAATATACCAGGCTGATGAAGGCTTTGAACTGAAAATATAACTGGCTGATGTAGGCCTTGAACTGAAAATAGACCAGGCTGATGTAGGCCTTAAACTGAAAATATACCAGGCTGATGTAGGCCTTGAACTGAAAATACACCAGGCTGATGAAGGCCTTGAACTGAAAATACACCAGGCTGATGTAGGCCTTGAACTGAAAATACACCAGGCTGGTGTAGGCCTTGAACTGAAAATATAACAGGCTTATGTACGCCTTGAACTGAAAATATAACAGGCTGATGTAGGCCTTGAACTGAAAATACACCAGGCTGATGTAGGCCTTGAACTGAAAATATACCAGGCTGATGTAGGCCTTGAACTGAAAATACATCAGGCTGTAGCACAACTAAATGAGTTATCTTGGATATGAAATCAAACATGGAAAATGTAATGTTTTAATAAACAATTGTTTCAATCTTTTTTTAGAATTAATATAAGTAACTATAAAATTAAAAGATGAATGTTCTTACATAATAATACTCTCATAAGCAGTTAATTCCAAAAATATGAAAAAAAATACAAGTTTAATATTGAAATGCAGTCATAAAAGTCCAAATTTGTAGCTCGGTTATACATATATTGTACATTGATTAATAATAGTAACAATTTATATGCATGTCTCTGATATGATATCATTGGCCTTTAAATAGTATTCAAATATTATTTTACATTCATTACTATGTTTAATCAAAATATTTACATCAAATAAACAACACTTTCTTAATATTTATAGCTATGAACAAATCAGGCAAAGACATACCAGGATTTTGAGAGGTAAATAGTGTCACGTTCTGAGAAAACTAGGCATAATGCATGTGCTTAAAGTGTCCTCCCAGATCAGCCTGTGCAGGCTAATCTGGAATGACAATTTACGCACAAGCATTATGCCCAGTTTTCTCAGAATGCGACACAATTTACCAATTATATCAGCTTTTGGGAAGGTAAATTCATAATTATCATGTTTGTTTTTTACAAATTTGTAAGCTTTGTAAGGCATTTACATTAAGAAACTTTGTTAAAACAAGTTTGTTGCAGGTCACAGCTTTCATTTTTCACTTGTTCCTTGTGTTCTTTTGTTTTAAGACTTAATTTAGTTTTCAAAACGAACAGTGTTGTTTTTTAGGAAACCCATTATAAAGGGAAAATATCCAAACCCCTAATTGGAATCACCAAACACATTTAAACAAGACTATTGCCAGGCAATGATGTCCCCTACCGGCTCCATCATTTTCAGATTTTTTTTATTTATTTTTTTATATTTGTTGCCATAGCAACCAGAATTTTGACGTAGGAACAAAATGAAACAAGAAACCATCGGAGACGGGTGATGCTCCCCAAAGTTTTTTTTGTCACAATATTGCACTATGTATTCAGATAAAAGGAAACGTCTTGAGGGGCATAAATTTGGACAAAATAATATGATGGATGGTTTAGCAACTTAAAAATTTCAAAGGGCCATAACTCTGTAAATAAATCATCTAACCAGAACCCACTAATAACATGCGCATCTCCTCAAGGTAGTTAAGCTTCCCATAAAGCTTCATTGAATTCCAGTCAGTAGTTGGGGAGAAATAGCCCGGACAAGAATTGCACTATATGTACAGTTTATAGAAAATTTCAAAGGGCCATAACTCTGTGAAAAATCATCCGACCATAACCGGCTGATAATATGCACATCTCCTGTTGGTTGTGAAGCTTCCCATAAAGTTTCATTGAATTCCAGTCATTAGTTGCTGAGAAATAGCCCGGACAAGAATTGCACTCTAT
>VMBQ01006123.1:8269-19809 GCA_007657795.1 Dreissena rostriformis | reverse complement strand
CAATCATTCCACCTTTACTTTAGTCACAATTCTGTATATAACTTACAAAAACTCTATTTTTTGCCCAATATTGACGATAAATGTGTTTCAGAAATTCGGGAACACATGCGTTCTCCATTTTCCGGAAGTAAACACACTAAATAAACTGAAATGAGGGGTATCCCCGTATGCCTCGATTTGACATCCAATCGGTACAGGGATATCCTCTTGAGCATATGTAAATCGTGTAACGCGATGTGAGCGCATCGAGCACTGTTCTTATTCAACCAATCGTCAATTAATCTTAAATTTAGATCGATGCAATATGCACAAACTTTCTTCTGAAAATCAGTTGAAAACGAAAGTTAATTTTATAATACATGAAACATCAATGTGTATCGGTCAGCGTTCAAATTATTTGATGAAAAAAACGGGGTTTTGACAGGTTTTATAACCTAATGTGGTATAATACACAGGATAATTGTATCATTGGACTTGATTGGGCCATGAAATACAAATGCAGATAGCGTTTATTTTTGTACGATACATCTTTTGATAGCAATTAGCGACCCTTTATCATAAAAACACCATGGTGTGAATGCCTGATAAAATCATTAATTTGCCGATAAATCGCTGATAAGGTGTCAAAAACAACACTGGAGGAATCAAGTAGTAGCAGTGGGTTGTTAATTGGGGGTAATAAAGGGATTAGCGATGGTAAGTTTTAGCCAGACAGAGCTTGAATAGCGAATTTTATTGGGAACTTATAGACCTTACATCGTTATTTACGAATGTCGGGACAAATCGTCTCATATCGGGATGCCGGGACAAAGGGCCCAAAAGCAGGACTGTCCCGCCGAGATCGGGACGTCTGGCATGTATGATAATGCCTATAAAGTATGAATCATTATTTCTTGTGATTAAACAAAAGAATGTAAAATTTAGTTCAAAATGTCATATTATTAATCAAAGGGAAATAACTTCAAGTAAAGCATGAAAATATCCAAATGTCCACTCAAAAGAGATACTGCATAATTATGAAGTTTCATAAAGTTCTGATCATTAGACTCGGAGTTCAAATACTGAAAGGAATGATTATTCAAAGGGAAAATATTCCCTGAAAATTTAACAAAGCAGAAACAACCTGACAATCTTCCCATGTCCACCCCTAAAGTGCACATTAATTGCCATCAAATTTGCAGTACGAGTTCCTGAGAATTTTTTCGGAAAAAGAAAAATCCATTAGAAAATGACATATTTATTATCAAAGGGCAATTAAAATGTTCTAAAAAATAATTGGACCTGTACAACCTGACAACAATGCCCATGTGCAACCTATGGGGATGCTGCGAAACGATTATCGGGGAAATATGCTACAGATGCACGCAAACTCAATTCCATCAAAAATAGAATTGGGAAAAACAGACAAAGCAACTACATGTATATTCTCCCCCCTTTTACGGAGCATAATAAACATGAACAAGGAAGGTCAGACCTTTTTATAGCCTATGCACAACTTGTATCAAACAAGAGGATTGTCACCAATAAAAATGTTACTAATACCGCAAAAAAAAACTCAGATCACTAGACATGAAAAGTGTCTAACACCTGTACTCTTCATGATGATGAGATACTACTATCTGAAGTTTTATTTTTGTCCATTGAGAAATGTGAATGAATATCGGTCCACAAAGTTACCATGAGGTTTAAACATTTTATAGGTCAGCCACGCCACTAGCTAAGTTCAAGGGCATATAACTCAGGACTGACCGACCAACTGATGGACATCAATATAAAACTTAATTGACAATGGTATACTTAACCTATAAATAGGTCTCTATATCAAACCTGGATAGGCGAGGCCAGTTTGAAGAGTGGTATAAGTTCTGGAAGGATCAGGGACACATATTCAGAGTCTGAGGCCTGGTCAGCAATCTGCAGAATGTTGGGCAAAACAAATGGCACCATGTCAGGGTTCACACATTCCTTTAGCAGGGGTGGCAGGATCCTTTGTAGATTTACCCGCTGAAAATAATAGAACGGTCTATTCTTCATTTGAATTTTCACGGAATGCCATGCCATTATTGAACTAAAAGGCTTTCTAGAGCAGATTTGGATGGTAAAATGTTAATAGTTTCCATGGAAGCATATATTTCCACTCTTTAAACTTGGCAAGTGGCCGAGATGCTTGACGCCTGTTTTTGTGTGTGTAAACTCTTCAAACTTGAGATATCTGAGTACAATGACTTATACAGGGCTTAACCCTTTACCACTCTTGATACACATTTTGACACATTTGTAGCCCCTTTGAAAAATCTAAATAAATTAAAGACCTTTCTTAATGGATTCAAGTTTTAAAGGCTTCATTGCCAACCCTAAGATACTGATTAGCAGAAAACAGCATATATTTGTTGCATATAGCCATTTTCAATTTGCTTCTCAGGGGAAAGGGTTAACAAACTATGTGGCACATAGCTCAAATTGCTGATATTTGGCCATAGTTTTATCTTCATTACTTTTATTAAATGCCAAAGTCATATTGAATTTCAATCTGGTATGAGAGTATGGTAGCGTTGGCTTACTAAGTTTTTCAGGATAGGCATGCTTGATAAAACACATTAATAATTAGAATATCGCTGACATGTAAATTTATGGCTATGACCAAACTTTAATATTTGTAATAGTCCAGAAGCAGAGTTCAGTGGTGAACACCTGGCTTAAAGGAAATAATATAAAGTCTACTAAAATCAAGTCCAATTTCACATGCACTTAAACATAAAGACAATTGATACTAGAAATGGCGCGGCAGAGGCCAACGCGTTTCCCCACGCCGAATTTTGACCTAGGTGTGCCCCAGGGTTGGTAATGGGGCCATGCATAGTTGAGATTGACCGTATTGTCATAAGAGAAGTTCAGTATCAATTAGAAGTGAAATGGTGTAGAAATAAAGAAGTTAGAGTAAAAGGCAATTTTGGGTGGGTGTGACCTATGTGGGTAGGGCGCCCCAGGGTTGGTAATGGGGCCATGCATAGTTGAGATTGACCGTATTGTCATAAGAGAAGTTCAGTATCAATTTGAAGTGAATCCGTGTAGAAATGAAGAAATTATAGTAAATGGCAATTTTTGGTGGGTGTGGCCTATGTGGGCGGGGCGCCCCAGGGTTGGGAATGGGGCCATGCATGGTTGAGATTGACCGTATTGTCATAAGAGAGGTCCAGTATCAATTTGAAGTGAATCATTGTAGAAATGAAGAAGTTAATGTAAAATAACATTAAAAAATGAGTAAAAATCTCTGACCCGGCCCCATCCCAACCCCCATAACTTTTGACCAAGGGGTCATATCAAAATTCCAAATAGTGCAGGGTCGCACATATGCTCATAGCTACCATGTGTGTAAGTTTCAAGGACTTTAAGATTTCTATTTAATAACTCTCAATACAAACCTTTGGAAATTTAACAATGATTTTCGGAAGACCCTTGAAGAATTTAGACTTTTGCATGTTGTCTTGTTGGAACAAGGAGTCCATAAACTGCAACGTCATACAGCCAACATCTTGAAAGAAGTGGATCTGCAAACAGAAGCCCATGTAAAATCAACATCTTGATAATTCAAATGATAAAATGGGACTTTCATGTCATTTTTAATAATTAAAGTGGTCTGATTGGCTTTTAACAGTTTCTTTGTGAAGGGATCTATGTTTCAGATTGGCTTATAAGAACTACAGCTTTGTCACAAATGTGACTAATACCTGTACTGCTATGTCGACTATCTTCAAGAGCTCAAATGTGTGTATCATAGTGCACCAAAAAAGTAACTTGAAGATCTACACTTCATGGTTATGACATCTTCTTAAGTTTATTTTTAATTGATTTAAAAAAATGGTTCCCTCCTCAACTAAATGTGGGCATACACACCATCAAATTGACCTCCCTGCAGGGATATAACAAATACTTGGTATGAGGTAAGATAAAGCTTCAACTTTTTACCACTCATATACACATTTTTACCCTGTTGTAGACCCTTAGAAAATCCTATCAATTTAAAGAACTTTATTAATAGATTCAAGTTTTAAAGCCTTCATTTCCAACACTAAGATACTAAGCAGCAAACAACATAAAACCTGAACAGACTGAGAGTTACTCGCAGGCTGTTCTGGTTTTATGCTGTTTGCATAAAGCCATTTTTACTTTGTTTTTTAGTGGGAAGGGTTTAACATGATCGTGAACCCTGCTCACCTTGGCTAACTGGTCAGGGTCAGGCCTCACTGTGGGCTCGGTGTTGAGCAGCAGTTTCACGATGTCCTGGAGACCCTCGGGTATCTTGCCCAGCAGCGACCCATGCCACTTACGCATCTGACAACATAAATATGGCTTTACACAACAGATACATTGGTACAACAGTGACATCTGACAACATAAATATGGCTTTAAACAACAGATACATTGGTACAACAGTGACATCTGACAACATAAATATGGCTTTAAACAACAGATACATTGGTACAACAGTGACATCTGACAACATAAATATGGCTTTAAACAACAGATACATTGGTACAACAGTGACATCTGAAAACATAAATATGGCTTTAAACAACAGATACATTGGTACAACAGTGACATCTGAAAACATAAATATGGCTTTAAACAACAGATACATTGGTACAACAGTGACATCTGACAACATAAATATGGCTTTAAACAACAGATACATTGGTACAACAGTGACATCTGACAACATAAATATGGCTTTAAACAACAGATACATTGGTACAACAGTGACATCTGACAACATAAATATGGCTTTAAACAACAGATACATTGGTACAACAGTGACATCTGAAAACATAAATATGGCTTTAAACAACAGATACATTGGTACAACAGTGACATCTGAAAACATAAATATGGCTTTAAGCAATAGATACATTGGTACAACAGTAACATCTGAAAACATATATATGGCTTTAAACAACAGATACATTGGTACAACAGTGACATCTGACAACATATATATGGCTTTAAACAATAGATACATTGGTACAACAGTGACACCTGAAAACATATAAATGGCTTCAAACAACAGATACATTAGTACAACAGTGACATCTGAAAACATATATATGGCTTTAAACAACAGATATAAGAGTGACCCACACCACTTACACATCTGACAACATAACTATGACCTCAAATTAAATATATCACTCTGACCCAGGCCATTTCTGCATCATACAGAATAAATATGGCTTCCAATGCCAAATATCACATCGACCCGAGCCACTTTATTTGAACTCCTTGTCTTAATGTTTATGGCTGAACTGATTTTATTTGCATCACTTATAAAACTATGTTAAAAATACCAAGAGGGCATGTGTCCATCTTCTTTGACAGACTGAATGATAGATATGGATATTAGTGTGTGTATTTTATCTTCAAAATTGATAAGAAAACCAGCTAAGCTAAGAGAAGGTACATGTTATAACTTCATTATTTTTGTTACCAATAACTTACAAGATACTATCAAATATTAAGTACCCATAAATTACCAGTTTACCTCTTCAGCGTTTTTCCTGAACACGCTCAGTTGATTGCTGCACTCATATAGCGGCTTGCCACTGTTGAACAGCGCATATATGAGCACCCCCATTGAGAACATGTCACTGGCCAGGCTGCACAACTCTGTAAGCACATATTCAGGGGCCAAGTAGTCCAGGCACGGCTGGGCATACGGATGTACGTCTATCTCCCACGGTCTGAACGCAAACATAGGCTGAAACAGAAACAAGTGTTCAGACTGTCATATAGTATTCAGAAGCATACATGTGTACCTATGATTAAGTTTATCTCTTGCCTTCAGCGCTTTGGCCTTGGCTAGATACAATGTATATCAGAATAAAGTTTAAATGCGAAATGGTAAGTTTGGGCCAGCAAAAACAAACACTATCTGGATCTTATGAGTTATGACCAGCATGTCTTTTTAATTGTACACACTAGTTTTGTTTATGTGTATTATTTGCTGTTTTCAACAGTATTTCAATTAACCCTTTGAGCGCTGGAACCGGATTTTGAAGGCCTTTGCAAACAGTTTGGATCCAGATGAGACGCCACAGAACGTGGCGTCTCATCAGGATCCAAACTGTTTGCTATTTGGATAGTATTCTTTGAAAAAAAAATGAAGAAAATGCTAATTTTAGAAATTTAGCAGACGACATTTTAGCAGACGACAAATTTCCCAGCATGCAAAGGGTTAACCTACTCACACTTTTCCTGGATTTTCTGATTTATCAGTACTGCCAAGTGCACAAACTTACAACAATACATGAAAACTGCTCTACTTGAGTCAGACATTGGGGAAGAATGGCCATATAAATAACATTATGACCAATCCAAACACAAGTGATGAGGCAAGACTGGGAATCAAAGCCGCTATTGTCCGACTTGCAGTCCAGCACTCTTCAGTGTTTTTTTCACCATTTTGGGAATGGGGCAGGGTCCCTTTGGATTGAGAAAAATCGCTGCGTTTTTACCAAAATTTGGAAATTAGTGTTGTTGTTGTTTTGCTTACAAATGCTTCAAAAAAAAATCAAAGTGTTTTCAATATTATGTTTACTCAGGTTAAACTTATAGAGGTGGATGGGAGATGAACTAAATGTTGAGATCTAAAAAACAAAAACCGTCCCGTTTGGAAAAAATATATACTTGCCTTCAGTGTCTTGATCTGTGATGAAAAAATAAAGTTTACAACCAGTATGATAAGTTTGGGGAATCAACAAATGATTTTGGATCTAATAGCAAGTTTCTTAATTGTAAGTTGTAAAGACAGTTCAAACTGATATTTAATTAAAGTGGAATATTTTTATTTGGTTAGTTATTAACATTCATGCATTAAAGCATTAGAGTTCTGTAGAAAAGTCTAGTTTACCGATTGATCTGCTGCATTAGAGTTGGGGACACAGAAATCAAAGCCGGTAAGTTTCCATGAGCCGTTCTTGTTGACCATGATGCTGTCGGGACTCAGGTTGTTGTGCAGTAGCTTCACCCCAGTGTGCAGGAACTGTAGGCCCTCAGTCAACTGGGGACAGAAATAGGCCATCAGTCAACTGGGGATAAATAGGCTCTCAGTAAAACATCAACAGAAATCACCACAGGGCTGGAATAGTCTTCTCATTATTGGTTTTGATCCACTAGTGGAAATTATTTTGCTATTATAGTGAGCTCATGAAAATTCCACTAGCCCAGACTACCTCGGACTATGGGTCGACTTCATTTACACAACTTGGCACATGCTGTTTTAGCTTCGGGAGTGGGCCATTCATGTGATATGGCGTAAGCTGGTTACAAGCAAATAAAGTTGAACCAGCATATTTCAACATCGCAGCATTGGTGGTTGGTGCATACGTGGCTCGCCGGTCATTCGAGAGCGGCGAATTTGGCTAACGCCGGCATGTTTATTAGTTGCAAAAACGAACCAAAACAAGTGGTACGCGAGTTGGAGAAATTAGCTGGCCTAAGCCGAATTGGTGAATGAAGTCGACCCTACATCTCAATAGCCACAGGCCTTCAGGCTAGAGGTAATCCTGGAGAATTATCACATTGAGGTGATCACAGTGCTGGTCAAGAGTACTCTGGTATAGTATGCACATTATTTGTTTTAACACAAAGCTTATAGACTGTGATAGAATTTGACAAAAAGTATGCATACTTTATTTTTTTCAGCATGATAATAAATACATAAAGAAAAAATAGATTTTTCCATAATGAGACCTCCCTTTTTTAACATTGTTATAAGTTTACCATTATAAATTAACAAAAACGTTTTTATAAATTTAATGCCAAAACAAACTCGTTGCTAGAATGAGCATGTTTTTGGCATTTGGAAATGTTTAACAGTAAACACTTAAAACACTGACCTGCAATAGCCCAAATTTGATCTCCATCTCAAACATCTTGTGCTCTGTTAGTTGCTTAGCAACTGGCTCTGGAAGGTGCTCATGGTTACCAAGGAGATTTGACAAACTGGCAAAAACCGGTTCTGTTGCAAAGGCTAGAGTTTCTCTGGAAAAGAAGTTAATTTTTGGTCCTATTTATAGAGAAAACTTGGGATGTATTTTCTAAACAAAGGCTTGTATACAGCAAAGCAAAAAAGACATAGATCTACTAAGTAACAGGAAATATACTTTCATGCCAATCAACAAATTGGTGCCATTATAGAGATTTGGTAGGTTTATCATATGGAGCCTAGATGTTGCATATATCAGGGTGATCAGATAATATTTAAGATAAACAAGACTATTGCCAAGCAATATGGTCCCCTACCGGTGAAACTCCACTATTTCCAGCAATATTTCTAGTTTATTTGTTGCCATAGCAACCAGAATTCTTGACGTAGGAACAAAATGAAATGCATGCATAATCTCCATATTGCCATCTATCCATGTTTCAAGTTTCTTTAAAAATATGAAGAACTTTTAAAGTTATAGCAGGATCAAGAAAAGTGTGACGGACTGACAGACTGACACACAGAGCGCAAACCATAAGTCCCCTTCGGTGAAACGGGTAGGGGACAAAAAGACCATGAAGTTAACACACACATTAACTTGTTTTCCCGACAATATCATCTTCACCAGGAGTAAATTTCAAAATCATAACATGTTAAAACCTAAAATTCATGGAACCAAGTCAATACAAAATTGCCAAATATCTAAAACTGATGATAAAAGGACAACACATCCTATAGGAAAGCTCACCTGGATTCCTCCAGGGGCTGGATTACAGACAGGATCTTGGGGTGTCTCAGCCGTGTGAGCTGGGAGGCTCCCTTCTTCAACGACTCTATAATGAATTCACGGTCCCTTTTGGAATACTTATCCAGGGTCTTCTTTTCAAACACAAATACTGCCGCATCCTGTATTGAACACACATAGTTTTCTTAGACATAATAATGTATGGTAATACTACATGTAGCATGTTTCATGGACAAGACACAGCTGGGTTGTATATAACAAATGAAACTACCAAAGAATGTTGTTATTATGTAACTCTTTACATAGTCCTGAGACTTACGGTGGCAAGTGTTTTAACTATATATGTGCATGAAGTCACAAAAAATTATAAATGAAGTTTTATGTAAAACCAAAATTCCCCAATTTACATCCTAATCAGTGTTGTTTAAAAGGCAAATTTCTGAAACACATTCTAACCCATTCCCCTGATTAAAATGTATACATTATACCCCTGTAAGCAGAAAAATAAAGAAAAATGCCCTTAGCAATTCCCATCTGACGGATTCTTTCACCTTTGCCAAAAACCACTGATTCTTCTCAACATGACGAGACAATACTGAGCATCCACTTTTCATAAATATACATAAATCCCTGTCAAAGTATCCCGAAGAAAGAATGTGTTTCCTTCTTTCCTTATATCAACTCTGTTTACAAAACCTGTCAACTTGATTATATAACAAGAGCTGCATTTGTGAGACACAATGCCCCCTACAGCGCTTTGAAAATGCACAGCAGCTATTTTAGAGAAAATGTACAAGTCCAATGCCAGATGGTCCTTGGACAGACGGTCTGACAGTCCAACTGCTATATGTCACCCTACCGAGGGCATAAAAATTCAAAATTACAGACATTTTATCATAACAATCAAAATCAGAACCCAAACCTGTTTAGTACTCCTCTTGATTGCGTTATATATTTTCCAGAAGTGGCCAGGCCCGGCTGTCGCTATCAGACTGTACACCTCAAAATCTTTGGACAGTGGATTTCCAGGCAGGGCGCTTGAGACTGCGTTCTTTAGCTTGTTAAACACTTCCATACTGGTAGCATCTGAAGGCAAAAGACAACTTCAAGAAGCCATCAAAATTAGCGGTTTGACCAAACAAACACAAATTCTCATTACCCGAGAAAGAGAAAATGTTACAAGCCCTCCTACATGAAACTGAGATAATAACCAGCCTGGTTCAACATATACTGTGCTAAGTTAGATCACTGTAGTCTGTTACAGTGATATATGTACCCCATTTTGTATTTGTCTCTTTGAAATTTTCCTAGTTTAAAGTGAGTATGTATGATTTCAGTAACAACATTTTATTCTCTTTTACCTATTGTTAATGCTTATATATACGATGCTGTCCATTAATCTTGCGCAGTTAAGGGTCAATTGGTTTAAAAACATGTTCTTTTATAAATTGACAACATAATATCTAAACTTATTATGAAAATAAAAAGTTCATGTGCTTATTAACACAAACATATTTGATTAATTCAGTGAAGAACTGTCCTATTTGATTTCAAAACAAACATAACTCACCTCATTTTCAAACTATCACAGTGTCCAGTAATCTTGCGCACTTGGTGTAATAAAATCATGCTTCCATAGTTTACAGAAAATATCAAAACAAGGCCATTGCGCATGCGGAGATCATACCAAATAAGGTTTGACAGAATGGCGGGAAATGATGACAATGTCGTCTGATGTGATATATTTTTAATTGCCAACAAATACCATAACTGATCGGATATTTTGCAATGGAATGCTAAATAACACGTTGGATTTATGAATTCTTAATTTAAAGTATGAAAACGCTAAAGACTACAGGGAATTTGTGATTCATTTCAAATTTATCGTAAGTAGGTCAGTGCAACTGCGGAGTGCGCAAGATTACCGGATGCGCAAGATTACCGGATTTAACTGTATATACTATATTGGCTCCATGGGCACACAGCACACAATACAAATAAATAGAAAACATTAATGACACATTAATGTGATTGACTTTGTTATTTATTTTTTTTGGTGAGCCTCGCATAACTCTGCCTTAAAATTGATCTTTATCCAATACTCATGGACTCACATGAACATTTATTATTACCGGTATATAGCAAAACATACAAATTCATTTTAAGTCTGGAGTTTTTAATTGTATGCTTAGTGAAAAATGCCCTGTGTAAAGCAAGTACATTCTTTTTTCAACCTTGAAAATTGAAATCCTCTGATAGCCATTTTGCCAGCATATTTGAAGGGGCATCAGAGATTAAAATCAGAAAAAAAACATCGTACTTTAGTGTGAAGGTACTAGAGAATGCATATATACAAAATCTAGTGGTTTGGTCAGTATTCTGTATATGTTTAATTTTAACCTATTAATTTTAGCTTGATTGCATTTAAAGTACTTGCTACTTAGTTGAAACGCTCTCAAGTCTGTTTCCTGGGCCTAAAACCAGTTCTTGGTTGTCTTTGGGGGAGATCTAAAAAAGCATTCCCACAGTGCAGACACCAT
Source organism: Dreissena rostriformis (assembly GCA_007657795.1). Lineage (NCBI taxonomy): Eukaryota > Metazoa > Mollusca > Bivalvia > Myida > Dreissenidae > Dreissena > Dreissena rostriformis. Next base: position 8,543 of record VMBQ01006123.1, on the reverse strand, counting down.
ATCAGCGATTTTTTTTGTCCTATTGGGAAAAGTCCCCGTACCGGTCCAATTGGGAAAAATTGAGTCGTGAAAACCTCAAAATTGTGAAAAATCGAGTCGTGAAAACTTCAAATTGGGAAATTGGTGTATTTGATTTTTTGCTCCCAAATTCTATAAAATTGATAACTAAGTGTTTCAAGTTGTCAATATTATATTTACCTAGGTTCAAGCCATAGAGCTGCATAAGGAAACTAACTAAATGTGGCATTTTCAAAAAAAAATTAAAAAAATTTTT